>SMGT01012689.1:211125-229734 GCA_004794575.1 Lanistes nyassanus
AATTTTTGTATTGTTTTGGGGGATTTTTTAATGAATTTTTGAAAATAGGCTAAAAATGCCGCGTCCACCGGGGATGCTCGAGGGTAGGATTCTACGTCACGATTGAGTTAAAAAATAATGTGCTGTTGAAAAAGGCTCTAGAATAAAACACCTAAAAGGACCGAGAACTTTTCTAAAGGACCTAGACGAAATTAAAAAGTACCTTAAGCAGAATTAAAGGACTTTAAAGGTCTTTTTTTAAGACATTTTAAACTTAAAGTATCTAAAAGGACCCTACGAACCCTGCTACATCGGGAATGTGTTAACTTTCAAATAATGATGTGCCCTAATAGGAGACTGAGTGAGGTAAACTGGCAACAGGTGATGCTAACCTGATTTGCACAAATGGTTTCCATTTCCTCAACAGGTATACTTCTGATGGGTCCCATCGCAGCCTCTCGACAGAGATTAGCCATGTCTGCACCTGAGAACCCTGTACACATAAACACTTGGAAAGTTTTGAGCCAAAAAACGAAGAGCAATGAATCAAGTGACTTCTGCTTGGAGTAAAACATAAAGTGACAACAAAGAATCACATCAACACTTGGGGGCATTACCCCTTCATCAATGGGGGGAAATCTCATACATCAGAAGGTAGAAAAAAAATGACAGGTCATTGAAAATTGAGTCATATAAGGCAGGGTGTCATACACAAGAGGGCCTACTGCATTATGTTTAACGCTTCTCACATTTTTCTGGCGCTGACAGTTATTGTTTTTTTAAACAAATTTTGACAGCAAGATGTGCGAGTCTGAAGAACAGGGCAGCGGATTTAACAAGTTAGCAGGTGTTGACTAGGTGAGCAGATAGATAAAAGGGAACTGAACAGAAGCAACTAGTCAGCCTGTTCTATTCTTGATTTTTTTTCAGCACCTATTGGCTAGAATAGTTTAGGTGATGCCCTAGTTTGTCTCTCATCTCCACTCATGTGCTCCAGCTTGCCTCCACTCGTGCACTCATGTGCTCCAGGTGTTTTTTAGAGTTGCCACTGTCCTGAAATTCATGTTGAAGCCCCAGCCACTGATGAACAACAGCCGAGATTAACTTGCGATGCAGCACTGAGGGAGATACTTGAGCCTGTCTCTAAATGTGAGCAGTCTAGTACACTTCAACCTCTCAGTACTGAACAAACTGTACAACACTGCTTAACATTTACAGACAGGCTGAGGTGCTGAACACAATTGTACAAGACTCCCCACATTCAGAAACAGCTAGGCTTAAATACTGACCAAAAGAGGCTTGTATGGGAAGGAACCTCTCGGAACCTGTCATCAAACTACTAAAGATGGCAGACTTCCTGACATCCACTGGCCTAAGGGCATGACATGGTAACAAATTTCAAATACAGAAGAATAACCTTCTGCTTGCTGACTAATGGAAGCGATGTCGGAATCTGTCAGCAGACAGTTCTGCTGCACCATCAGTCTTTTGACAATGTGCTGCCTAGCCTCACGATCAGGAAGAGGGATGTACAGGCGTTTCACAAAGCGACGTCTTGCTGCCTCGTCAATCTCCTGAGGTCTGAAAGCAGTATGTTTATATTTTGTAGTTACAGATCTTTCAAGCGAGCTATTTTAAGAACATCATCGAGGATCCATCAGTTTGAAATGATCACAGCTAAATGCTACCAATGATCACAGATTTTATGGGAATTTCCACACCAAATACTAACAGTTTGTTCCAACACTCTCATCATGCAGCAAAAAAAAAAAAAAGGATGTGCAAACATTAAATGTAAAACAAGGGAACTGTACCAAGCTAGAAGGGGACAAAGACGAAGACAATCTACATGTTTCGGGGCACTACCCCTTCATCAGGACGACACAAAAACGACGAAAAAACGAAAAGGAAAAAGACTTATCTGCAGTAGAAGTGGCGGGTAGGCTGCATAGCAGGAGAATGACCGGTAAGAAAAAAAATTATTAAAAGGGTCATTCTCCTGCTATGCAGCCTACCCGCCACATCTACTGCAGATAAGTCTTTTTCCTTTTTGTTTTTTCGTCGTTTTTGTGTCGTCCTGATGAAGGGGTAGTGCCCCAAAACATGTAGATTGTCTTCGTCTTTGTACCCTTCTAGCTTGGTACAGTTCCCTTGTTTTACATTTAATCTGGGATTATCCTCCAAGTGGCAGTCACTTGTTTTTCTTTTATATGTGCAAACATACTGATGCTGGGGTCAGGACTGTTTTTGACCCCAGGAAAAGGAGTGGAAGGGGGGAGCAGGTAGGCAAACCAAAGGGGGAACAAGACGCCCATGAACAGCTAAGATACATGGGCGTTTTAATTGTCTATTTTTAAAGAGGCACATCAAATACCCAGGCCCAGTGGGCCTGAAGGTTGCCTTTTTGGCCTGAAGGGCAGATGATAGTGGCCATGCAACACAACCCTAGCACTACTCACCTCTTATCTTTCTTCCCACAAACAGAAAAAAGCTGAATGTATACTTGACATTTAATGAACACATTGATCTGATGATGATTTGAGATGGCACATGGGTAGATCATAGGTACTACAGCAAGGAAAATGAATCTTGGAAGATGGCCAATATCAAAGATGGTTTCGTCTCTTGTAAATAATTTAAATTTCACTGTTACTCAACGTTGATGCTTCAAAATTTGAACCTTCAAGGTCTAGACAACTTTTGTGTTCTTAACTGAACTTCTCACTCTGTTGTCAGGCAACATCTTGGCTGCATTGACACTAACTGAGCTGCCATGTTGAAGTTGCCATGACGTCATGCTATCAAAACTTACCTACTAATTCTTAACCATGTTAAAATGCAAATTTCTTAACTAAATTTGTGTTTCTTTAGCAATACTTACCATGACCCAAAGTGCTCATCAATCATTAGTGATCCCTAAACGCACCTTCCAAAAAAATAAACCCACCAAGGTAACCCTGGTAAGGCCCCTCCGTGCATGCGCACACACCACGCCACCCGTGCACACAGCTCACTGAGTGGGTCGAGCTGACTTTCTCAAGCCAGAAAAAAACCCATCAGCGGGGAGGAGGGTGGGCCTATGATGGGTCATGGTAAGTATTGTTAAAGAAACACAAATTTAGATAAGAAATTTGCATTTTCTTGTCACAATACTGTACCATGACCCAAAGTGCTGAGTAGCACAAAATGGAGGTGGGTGAGCACCCCTAGAAAAAGAACTTACCAGGGTTAAAAGGACAGCGCTGTCCAAAGGTGCTGAGTGACAACTGCTGCTGTCATTCCAAAAAGGCCATCCTCTTGGTGGCCGGAGAGATCCCGCAGATAATGGTTAATGAAGGGATCCTCCGACCGCCAGCAAAACATCACGCAGGGAATGGCACTTTTCCATACCTTTTTTAACTACCTGAAACATCGTTGATGATACTAACTTTATTCCCACTTGCAGGCTTTTGCAAGCTGAAGCTTGGAAAGTCTTTGTTTTAACAAATTTAACTTGCTCAGCTATGTATTCAGCCTCTTGTGCCCTTGGCCCTCCAGCCTTTGTTAGATGGACGGCAGCAGACCTTGCCAGCCCGCACATGTAGTGGGTGACGTCGTTTGAAGTGCCCCTGTTTTGTCTGTGGCAACAAAGTATTCCAGTTTTGAGCCCTTCCCTTTTCCCTTTGGCCATGCCCTGGCCCCACAGCATATCACCACGGTAGTAAGAGAGCTGAGAGTGGCAATCCGGGGACTGCGGTGAGTGGGTGAGGAGATACAATTCAGAGCACATCTTGACAATTGGTTGGTGTTGGTATCTGACCCCTCGCCGCAATTGATCATCGCAGCCACTGCCCTGGGGTTCCGCTGGGTTTCCCAGAAGTTGGTCTTATCCCTCTCCAGGGTATTTGTGTTCTGAAGGATGATGCTCGACACAGCTGCTTGGTCACTCCAACCTGCGGTAAGGAGGGTAGACTGCCTGCTTTTTTTGATTCATCAAAGGCACCATGGAAAGGTGTCTGCCAGGGAGATGGCAGCTCTGCTGGGGGCAATGGAGTCGCTTGTCCCACTGTTTCCTTTGGCTGGGGTGTACAAGTGAACTCTCCAACATGCCTGCGACATGCTTCTTCTGGGGGACGAATGGCTGACTCCTTTGCTGGACGCCTGAAGGATGCCCAGGGCCTGTTACACAAGATTCTCATCACCCCTCCCCTGCGTGCGGCAGAAGTGTTCTCAGATGTCTCTTTGCCGAGCTGGGGGATGTACTTCCTGGACCATGTCACACATGGTGTCGGGTCCAAGATGGAGATCCACCTTCACATCAACGTTCTGGAGTTAATAGCAGTGTTTCAGGCCTTGCAGAGCTTTCAGGCATGGTTGCCTCACTCGTATCTCAAAATCTGCTCGGACAACTCTGCCATGGTGTCCCACACTAATCATCAAGGTGAAACCTGACCGAAGTCCTTGTCAACTCTTGTAGAGGAGGTTTAGACACACAGTTTAGAAACTTTAAAACTTATCTTTTCCACGTGACTGCCTGTTTGCATCAACTTTCAACTTTCTCTGTTCATCCTCTAATGATACTTTTCTATCCACCTGTGAATGACGGACGAACTGCATCCTAACCTGTTGGTCAGTGTTGCGTTCATCTCTCCCTCTGTGTGTGTGTGTGTGTGTGTTCGTTGTTTTCACTAGAGTGTCTGCGCGCCTCGTCCACACGAAGTGTGCATGAAATGTGTTCTTGCATGTTAAAAATCTACATTTATTATTATTACTCCCATCACTTTTCCTTTCCACAGCTCCCATTCAGGGGCAGCTGAATGTACTGATGGATATGCTGAGTCAGACGCAGCGCTCTTCACACAGAATGGACTATGATTCTTCAAGCATTGCAGTCCGGGTGGGCTGCCTGATTCAAGCCAGTTTCAGAGCTGTTTCACCAAGTTTCAACAAGCTACTGCCAGCGTACATGCCTTCTGTATCAGACCCAGAAGTCTGGGCTGTGCATGCTCTTTTCATCTCTTGGGAGGGCTTGGAGGCCTATGCCTTTCCACTGCTTCTCTTCCTTCCCAGAATTCTGCAGAAGGTGGAAGAAAAGCACCCCAGGTTGGTTCTCAGTCCCCTTGTGGCTAGCTCAACATTGCTTCTTGGATCTGCAGCAGCCGTCTCTTGCTCGCAACAGCTGGAGGACCATTTGCCTGCAGCATTTTGGTGCTCCACGGATGTATTCATTAAATGCCATCTCTGTGATGTGGCTGTCACATACAGGATGACCTGTTTGGCATCTCTGCCCCCATAGTCACACAGCAACTCTGGTCTGGAGAAAAGTTCCTCTTAAGGGCAGTTTACATGGAGCAATGGTTACCATTTGCACAAAGCAGAAGATGGGCATGTTGCATAACCATTTCCGTGTGGTGTCCTCAGACATGGGGATGTGTTGGCAAAAGTCCACCCATAAGCCAACATTATGCTGTGTAGCAGCAGCATGTGACCTGTCCAAGCTTATCATGGCTTTGGTCGTTTATGTCGATGGTTGATAGCACTGGATTGTGTATGCTGCTGTTGCTGGTCCTACCACTTTCATTGTCTCGAAAAAAAAGAAAGTCAAAAGTGAAAGAAAAGAATGCAACTGCGGCAGTGGATCACAAAACACAGTTAGTTTGGGGCATATGGGCATATGCTACATTAAAGAATGCAGACACTTTCTGTAGACAAGACGAGCAAACCCTCTTCTTTCCAGCGCTTGTGGTGTAGGTATACCTTTATGGCTTGCATTCTCTCAGTTCATGTACTCTGGTGGGATTGAAAATAAAGGGAAAACTTTCCCCACCAGAAAATGCACCCTGCTTGGAAAGCACAGCCCTGATGTAAGTGGCACTGACTCTTCCAACCAATGTGCAAAGACAGATGCTTATGACAGGAAGTTGTAGGGGAACAAAAAGTGGTGCTTCTCTGAACAACAGGTGCAAACTGAAGGCTGGTGTCAAAAGAAAACCCATCACAAAAGGCAGTTGGAGCTACCCGAGGACTTGTGCGTTCGACGAGAGCTCACAAGGGAAAAATAGACGGGACAGTGCACACTTAACCCAGTGATGGGATGGGTGCATGTGCCGAGGAGGGCCTTGCCAGGGATGTGTTTCAAATTTCTAGGTTTTGAGGTGCAGAAGGGGTTTGCTTTACAGGAAAACAAAGCACTATGACTCAGGATACAGTGTTGTGCTGTTAAACATCTTAGTACAGCCGATAAGTTTAAACTTGTGCTTGAATGTCATTTTTTGTCCCCATCTGTTACAAGCTGCACTTAAATTATTTTTCCACCTGATACTATTACCAATAACCAGCAGGTACTTCAGTGAATTGCTTTTCACCTGTTAGTAGCTCCAATAACCAGGAGTCGGTCTTCTGCTTCAGTAGCTGCCCCATCCTGTAATACACGATAAATAATAGTTAATACTGTAATCCATAATAAGTAGCCCTGTAAAGCATAAGGCATGACAAAAGGGTGCATTCCACATGAGCAGAAATTTCACAGCACGCAAGTGACCAGCTACACATATGTAATCCTGCAATACATAACAATCCTATGATGTCTTGTAACGACAGGTGATCTTGTCATGCACAAGTAACCCTGCAATATCACTGTAAGCAGGGTGGCAATATCACCGTAAGCAGGGTGGCAATATCACCGTAAGCAGGGTGGCAATATCACTGTAAGCAGGGTGGCAATATCACCGTAAGCAGGGTGGCAATACCAGCATATGCAGTGGTAATACCACAGTAACTGGTCCTGTAATATAATTTGTTCCAGTTTTCTAAATGGTATGGAGTAACAATATAAATGGTGTGTAATGGTGTACTGCAATTACCACAAGTAACTGCAACGTGAGTAATTTAGAAACTATTGTAGGAACCGTACTGGTAGTGAACAATCAGCAAAATAACAATTACATGCACAGATTTATATTTACAGTAGTCTCTCTCATCTACGACACCCTTAGGTGTGACCCGCTGCCTTATACGACCCAATTTTCAATGACTAATCCTTTTTCTTTCCTGTCTGCTTCCTGACATGCGACTCCCCTTCTAACACAACACATGGCCAGCAATCCACAAGTTGTATATAGTCTTGCTGCTAAAACTGGCCCTAACATCAAGTAAGGGGCAGACCTTCCCTTTCCCTTTAACTTGATTGTAAAAAACATATTTCATTTCCAGATGTGGATGTGTGCAACTCTCAAATGGGCTTCTCACATCTTGCCATGATGATGGAAAAGTTAATTGTTGATATGCAGTTAAGCCATTGATGAGACCAGAGTTTAAAGTTAATGGACATGCTTGAACACAAAACTGAATATTTGTCAAAAATTATTCAGAAGCTTTGTGTGTGTGTGTGGAAATCCATATTGTTCTGTGCGTCAGATCAAATTTGTGCGTATCAGGCAAGGTCATGTGGCACTTGACGAGCATGTGGGAAGTTCCAGGCACAAACAAGAAAATGAAAAGTTTTATTTTAAAAATATCAAGTGTGTGTGTTATCTCAGATTCTGAATGAACGCACCACAGGTTATAGCATAGAGAAAGAAGTCACAGTCGTGCATGCGTTTCGCACTGGCTGCTTTGGTGGAGGAAGGGGGGGGGGGTCATATGCGAGTCTGTGAATTGATATAAACAGACACGATCAAATATAATTCAAGTCTATATCACAGCTTTTAAGGCAAAAATGCAAAACCAAAATGCACTTTTATAAGGATATGATGCTCAATATATCCGAAATTTACTGTCACGGACGCGTATCCGCGTAATTTTTGAGTGCATGTGTTGGAAGTTAAAAATAGTGCGTATGACGTCAATGTATCGTGTTTGTATTGGGATGCCCGTATAGTATGGCTGTTAGGAAAACCCCAGAGCATGTCAGCTCACTACACATGGAGGCTGGGAGGGGGTATGATCAGGAATGTGAACGATGTTATCTGAAGCTGAAACTGAGTAGTGTTAGGAAGGAAGAAAGAACAGTGCGTGTCAGAAAGAGAGAGAGAGACTGAAGGTGCAAGGAGACTCGAAAGCTGAGATTCCCTCTGACTGATGGTGGTTGTGAGGTACTGTCTGTGGTAACTTATTTCACATGATTTTGATAATTCATTTGGGTTATATTGTTATTGAGAAACCCGAGTATGTTTTTATGAGATCATGCCAGAATAATGTGTGAACGGCGGTATGCCGGTTTTGGTTTTTGCAAACGGAATGTATAACTTTGAATCACAGATTAGTTGGCATAACCTTATGTGAGGCTCGTAGAAAATCTATAGTATGTTCGGGAAAGTTTTGCATCTGACGAGGTGTTGAAGTTAATGGGAAACGGTGAACAGAAAAGGACTTTCAGAGATTTTGTGAGTGGGACTGTTGGTAATGCCACAGCCTAAAGTTAGATCAATTCAGGGTTTTTACAGAGGGGCAGATCCAAGGACTGATCTGAGCGGCGACACCAGGGATGTGTTGAGCCGAGCCCTGCTTCCAGCGAGAGCGACTAGGCGAGCTGGTGCCTAGCCAACGGGAGCAATACGACTGTGGAGGTGGAGGTGTTGTGTTTACCCACCTGCAGTACTGACGTCGGGCTGGGTGCCATGACGGTAACTTCGTTCCTGCACACGTCTTGAAGTAAGGGACCGTGGACCGTCCCCATGTCAGAACCAAGGTAGGAGTGGTAAATTATTCCCTCCGGAACAAGAGAGACTTTTTAGGAGTGAAGCGAAACCGGACAGTTAGGAGAAAGTCGGACGACGACCAGTCGGTGGACGTCAAGAGAAAAATAAACAGAAACATTATCGCTCAGTCGGAAGTGACAGTATCGAAGAATATCCAGTGAAGGGACTTGGACACATTCGATACTTAATATATTATCGGGGATTGATCGAAAGTGACTTTTTGTTGCGATGAGGATGTGTTGACGAAGGACTGTCACGAGCCATTAAATGATGTGTTTGTTAGAGAGAACGGATGTCATGTACATATGGTACTGAGTTGGTGGAGTTCCATGTACGGACTAGGTACACAGCTAGGAATTACTTTTTGGATTATAAACAAGATTTGCGTGAGGCAAAAGGTTAGCGTGCGAATGTGGAGAACAAGGTCGATGTGGATGGATGAGAAGTTAACAGTGTAGTGTGAAGTCTGTCGGTGAGAGATTGCGAGTGATATTTGTAGTTACGACAATTGTTTGGGAGATCTGAGGGAGTTGAGAAATTATACCTGGCTGGGGCCTCGTTGAATTTTCACTGCCGGTCTGGTGTTGTGTTTTGTACGAGTGTTGGTTGAAAGGACACGCCCCCACAAACCCCTACTGTCACTGATAATATGACTGCAGTGAGAGGAAGCGGGTTGTGACATTTACACTTATTTATGGAAAATTTCAGAGTATGGCTGAAATGTCATCTTCTGCTCGTTTTCAGTCTATCACCAGTCTAAATGTAAATAATGGATATAATAAGAATCTTATAAAGTACAATCTGGGGATATATTAACCTTTGAAAAATTTATAAAAGCATTCTTTAGACCCTGAATTATTTCAGCTCATGTCTGCATGGTGTTTCAAATTGGCAATGATTTGAATGATCGAGCAGATGCTGACAGTTCGACAATGCCTTCACAGTTTTGCAACATGTAAGTTACGGGAATATTAATGTTTATAAAAATGCATTCTGCGTTAACCATAAAACGCATAAAATCATTCTAGAGATTTTGAATTATTTGAACTTGTGTTTGGTCAGTGTTTTGAAATGGGGAAGACCAGAAACAAAGAGACGATGATATTTCCCTTATACCGTTAAATGCGTCGCGCAGATTTTTAAGTTGCCGCAATTTTGCTAGCTACGCTGACGCAAGGGTCGGCAGGCTTGTCGCAATTTAGCCAAACCCAATGGGGTCAAAGAGTTAAGCATCAAATACTTAAAAGTGCATGTCGGTATTACATTTTCCATTCAAAACTGTTATCCAGATCTCCATTTATGTCTGCTTGTGTCTGCGAGGACTTTTGTAGGATCAGGGAAGGGGAAGGGGGCATCTTTTTTCTTGACAAAACTTATCCACGTGAATAATGTTGACAAAAAGTGAGAAAATTATTCCTGGTGATTGCTGCAAACAACTCCAAGTAGGCAGGTAAGTTTATTTTAAATCTGTGCAATATGTTTTATAATGTAGGTCCATCTGTACTTTTTGTCAGTTCACCCCTCTCATAAGACCCCCCTTATAAGACTGATTTGTGGAAGTTTTTGGAAAGTCTTATAAGAGGGGACCTCCTGTATTGCGATACATTCCATGTACACAGGAGACCAGAGCGAAAGGAAGTAGGACCTAAATTGTACAAGAATGAAGAAATGATAAGATACCACACTGTACACCCTCAGATCTAACTTCTCACCAGCTGAACCAGAAATTCTGTCTTGATGCGACGTGATGCCTCGTGTTCCCCATCACATCGCTGGGACAGCAGCGAGTCCACTTCGTCGATGAAGATGACTGCTGGCTGATGGCAACGAGCAACTTGGAACAGTCCACGCACCATTTTCTCCCCTTCACCAACCTGATTAAGACCAGCATTCAGACAACAGCAAGGCATCAGTCCCTGGGACTCTCAAGGCACTAGTCACTACCCAATAAGGTATAAGCCAATAAGGATACATCAATTATTTATGTAAAACCCACACACTCCTGTAACGTACCCATTTAGATGTTAAAGATGAGGCACTGATGCAGAAAAAAGTTGACTTGGACTGGCTCGCGATACACTTTCCTGTAACACAGTCATGCAGAAGACATTAAAAGAATACCCAAATATGCAGAGATCTCAAAAGACATGGATGTGACAGAAAATGAGCAACTGAGAAAGAGTGTCTGCACACATGCAAACATTTTGTAGCTTGTCAGCGCAAGGAGACGGAAAAACAAGTGACTGTCGCTTGCCGCATGGAGATGGAAAAACAAGTGACTGTCGCTTGCCACAAGGAGACGGAAAAACAAGTGACTGTCGCTTGCCGCATGGAGACGGAAAAACAAGTGACTGTCGCTTGCCACATGGAGACGGAAAAACAAGTGACTGTCGCTTGCCACATGGAGATGGAAAAACAAGTGACTGTCGCTTGCCACATGGAGACGGAAAAACAAGTGACTGTCGCTTGCCACAAGGAGACGGAAAAACAAGTGACTGTCGCTTGCCGCATGGAGACGGAAAAACAAGTGACTGTCGCTTGCCACAAGGAGACGGAAAAACAAGTGACTGTCGCTTGCCGCATGGAGACAGAAAAACAAGTGACTGTCGCTTGCCGCATGGAGACGGAAAAACAAGTGACTGTCGCTTGCCGCATGGAGACGGAAAAACAAGTGACTGTCGCTTGCCGCATGGAGACGGAAAAACAAGTGACTGTTGCTTGCCGCATGGAGACGGAAAAACAAGTGACTGTCGCTTGCCACATGGAGACGGAAAAACAAGTGACTGTCGCTTGCCACATGGAGACGGAAAAACAAGTGACTGTCGCTTGCCGCATGGAGACGGAAAAACAAGTGACTGTCGCTTGCCACATGGAGACGGAAAAACAAGTGACTGTCGCTTGCCGCATGGAGACAGAAAAACAAGTGACTGTCGCCTGCTGCATGGAGACAGGGTTAGGTGAGTAATGTTACCTGCTGTCTTGCCTGCAGTACAAAAAAGTTGAGCAAAAACCACCGTCAGTTTAGGGAGGGGGTTGTACAGTGGGGGAGGGGCAAGATGACATCAGCGGCTCATGCAGGATACTCTGATACAGATGTACTGGGTATGAGGGTATGGCTGCCCTGAGCGTACAGAGGGCCCGTCTGGCCAGGCTAATCATCGAGTCGACATGGGAAACCAAGTGCAAGATGAACATACAGTTGATTGAAGAGACAGGTGGTAGGACCTGCATAAGATGTCCAAACTAAGTGAACAGCTGGAGTGACCTGTGAGAGACCTATGCATAGCTGATCAGTCAGTTGAAGGAAACCTCCATGAGATCCACAAACTGCCAGTTAAGTCGAGAGATTGTCTGCCATTAACTGTGGCAGTGGGAAAACAGTGTTCCAAGACCCAAGCTTCATCACCTTGACATGGAAACGCAGTGTGAGTAGATAGGCTGTAGTAGTGGGAAAAAACCTCACCAAACGCGTCAGCCAAGTATGTAGTAAGCAAGAAAAACAGGTGACTGCCGCTTGGAGTAAAATCTTTCTTAAAAATCTTGCTTATGTAGTAAGCATCAATCTTTCTTATCGACTGTAATGTCGTAGTGAGAAGCTAGTAGAAGTCTAGCAAAAGCATTTGTCAGATGCATCTTTCTGCTAGTAAGCAGTGACACTAACTTGTAGCCTGCACTCTATATTTGTTGTGCATGTGAGAATGTGCAAGGTAGGGCCAACTGGCAAGCTACAAGGACCAGTGTCAGATGGACAGTGTTCGTGAACCAAGACAGGTGTACAGTGAAGCAGCCAGAGAACATCAGGGACATAAGAAACAGCATCATGTTCCAAGAGCATCATCTTACACGCGTATGAGCAGAGGGACAGAGGACTTTGCACCTCACCTACATGGGAATTCTACAAGGACTGAGAACTTCTTTCCGTGTAAGTATGGTGACATAGTGCAACCGTAGTGTGCTGACATATCTGCACGCTGCGGGAACAGAGAAAGACTGTCACCAAACCTGTCTGTGAAGGACTCCAGAACTATGTCATGAGGCCACCTACACTTCGACAAGAACCGTCAGTATTGTCAATGTTATCATTTTGATGTATATGTATGCATGATACCTGTATGGATGTGGACATCAGTAATTACAAATAAGTGTGCGGTTTGTGTACTTTACTAACAATTAGTGATGTTTCATGTCAGTGGAGTAATTTGAATAATTTGCATACTCCACATCAATCTCACAAAAGTCTTATATGTTACTAAATAATTGTTGTGGTTTTTTTATCAGTTGCTATCTTCCTGTTGCTGCAGGTGATAGTGATGGGGGCTCACAAGCATTTGAAGAACTGGAAGGTAAATACGAGGTGTGATCAGAAAATAATGGGACTGGTGCTAAAGCAATGGAACTAAAGTACATAGGGTGAAGCTGCTTGGCACAGACTGACCTTGAACTCTGCTGCACATGCACACTAGGCTATAATGTTCTAGCTTACATCGATTATTTATTGCAGTGCTTGGAAGGAAAGCGAGTGGCGTGCGGTCGTCACCATGACCATGGAAGAGAACACTGAGCACAGAATCTGCATCAACTTTTGCCAAAAGCTTGGCAATACCTGTGCAAAGACCTGTGCAAAGTTGCAGAATGTTTATGGAGAGGAGTGTACGAGCCGGACATAAGTGCACGAGTGGCTCAAATGTTGATGGTGACTGAACAACCACTTTAAGGAACACCTTGCCGACATGAGACATAAGAGAAACTCCCCAGCTGCAAGACACTTCAACATTCCACCACACACTCTGGAAAATATGACAGTCTTTGCTTTTTGGCAAATGCATGGAGCTGCCATTGACTTTAAGAACATGGGGTCTCATTTCATTTACCATTTCGGCACCATGTCCCCCACAGGACTGAACTTAAAACACTAACCTCTCCTCCACCCAGTTCTTCACTCCCCTTCCCCCTCTCGTTTTTCTTTGCAACACCCCCACCTCTTTTCCCATACCTTCTCCCCACCCTTCAACAGCATGCCCAACTTCCCACACACTGTCCCCTTTCTCCAAACTTTTTTCCCGCCCAGCAACCATAGTGGATCAGCATCTCTGTCATTTAAGTGACCCATTTATTTATCTGTGTCTTCTGAAGAAGAGGCCATGCCACAAATATTAACGTCTTGTCTAAGCCTCGCTTGGCTAAGTTCTCTTGGTTGTTACCTTATTTATCCCAAGCAGCAGTCATGTTTCTTTTCTCTTCTGTTCGAAACTTCTTTTCAGGGAAACACTTAAGGGACAGGTATTTCCATGACAGTCTGCATACTAGCCAAGCATTTCATCTGATGTGAATCTTACTGTGCTGTCTGTACACTAGCCAAGTATTTCATGTTGAGTCCCTGATCACTAACCAAGCATGTCGTGTTACATTAGTCTTACTGTTGTAAGTCTGCTCACTAACCTAGCATTCCCTGTTACATAAGTCTTACTGATGTAAGTCACCACACTAACCTATTAAGGTTTTTCCTGTTCCTGGTGGTCCAAAAAGCAGAAGCCCTTTAGGGGGTCCTCGCAGCCCCGTGAAGATGTCTCTACAAATACACACAAAGAAATAGGAAAAGAGTTTCTCAATTAGTATAAGTAACTGGTACTGTAAAATGAATACAAGCATTCTAAAGGCAACAGTCATCAGAACATATTTAGAGCAGCCCCAAGCACAGTGTAACAGTCACCAAAACAGTCGTTAAAACACTTAGTATATGAAAGGATTGGATGGTTTGAAATCGACTTTAAACAATGGAGGGAGTACAATGAAACCTCAAACTGGCCATCTCAGTCTGAATGCACTGGTGGGGCTTTTACAAGTCTTTCTAAAAGTGTTATCCCTAGGCCTGATCATGCTCTCATTTGACGTGGTTCTGAGTGGGTGTTTCTTCCTCAGAGTCCTGAACAAAGTTTTCATTTGGCATTTTTTCACAACTAGTTCCCTAACCCTAACCCTAACCCTGTCAAACTCTTCTGTGCTGATTTCCATTCAGCAAACTTTCCTTCCCTCCTCTCTCCCTCAACAAAGACAATCTTTGTCAGAGGCTGTCACATTTTTTTCATGGCTGCCGTCGCTGCTGTCTGCTGGCTGGGGTCTCTCTGGGGGACTGCCCCTTCCGATCTTTCCACTTTGGTTCTCCTCTTTCTGCTCTTCATCACCACACTGCTCTGCCCCTCACATGGTTCTCCTCTTTGGCTCTCCTGCTTCACCCTACTGCCCTTTATCTTGTTGTTGTTGTTGGTTTGGAAGGGAAAGTGCTTCCACCTCGCGGTGATTTCGCACTGAAGGGGAGGGGAGATAGGTGAGGGGAAAGGGAAGGGGTCTGCGGTTTGGTGTCCTGGACTGGTGGTGGCTATGTGTGGTCCCGCTGGCTGGCCTCTCTCCTGGTCACTGATGATGGCTTGAGTAGCTGGAGTGGTGGAGTTTTCGCTGGTCAGACCTACCGCCGCTACATTCCTACATTCTTTTTATCTCTACCGCTAAGGTGCTATGTGTTATATTAGTTTACTTTCATGTAGTCTGTTTTAATTTTAAGTGTTTTACTGGTATCCTCTGTCCTATAGCTTATTTGCTGTTTTTAGCTGGTTAATTCCCATTTTGATTTTTGATTTTTTTTGTGTTTTTGTTTATATATATATCTAACATCTGGGTGGGCATTAACTACCTGCATTGTCAGTTCCATTATGTGTTGTCTTATATTTTTTGGAGGGCTAAGAGAAGATTTTAGGTTTACTACTAGATTAAGATTTTGCATAACATTTTTTAGCTCTTCTCTTTCCTGACTGTTTAGGCTACATTCTAGCAGGACATGTGGTGTACTAAGTCTGTCTCCACAACTACAGGTTACTGGGTCTTTACGGTTAAGGTGGTATTCTCCATTTAGTCTCATTCTGGCTATCCTACTTTGGTTGGATCTGTTGGAATGGAACAGTACTAGTTCGTTACCTGGTAGTTCTTCTAATTCTCTCCTGGTGCCTTTGGCTTCCTTTTTATACTTTTCTTCCCACTGTATTTTAGTTGCTGGTTTAAGGGGTATTTTTGGGTCTCCTGCTTCACCCTACTGCCCTTTATCCGGTCCGCACCCCACTTTTATAGGGTGGGGGTGGGCCACAATGGGGGGCAACGCCAGGCAGGCTGTCTAGAAGATCAGGCTGTCTCTAGAAGATCTCGCAGGTTCTTATCCCTCTGAGATGCTAGGGGTTTTACTAAATCCGAACCCCACCTCTTCAAACAAAACCCCCTCCTAGCATCTCGCAGGGATAAGAACCTGCAAGCTCTTCTAGTACATTCCAAACTTAAAGCCACCACTACCCTCCCCCCATCCTGCGGCTCCACCCCATGCAATGTCCCCCGTTGCCATACTTGCCCCTACCTGAACACCAACACAACACTGCACACACCCAATACCACTTTTGTCATCAAGCGCCACTTCACCTGCACTAACAGCAACATCGTCTACGCCATCACATGCACCCTCTGTCCCACTTTATTCTACATCGGGGAGACAGAACGCACTCTGAACACCCGCTTCACAGAACATTTGGCTGACACTAAACACCGCAGAAACACACCAGTTGCACGTCACTTCAACACACCCCCACACACAGCCGACAACATGAGGGTCTGTGGTATCTGGAAAATGAAGGGCGACTCCATTGACCGTAAGAATATGGAATCCTACTTCATTACCCATTTCGGTACCATGGCACCCACAGGTCTCAACCTCAAACACTGACCCTCCCCCTCCCTTTCTTAAATTTAAAACAAGGGAACTGGACCAAGCTAAGACATGACAAAGACAAAGACAATCTACATGTTTCGGGGCACTACCCCTTCATCAGGATGACACAAAAATGACGAAAAGATGACAACAACGAAAACAGAAGAAAAAGACTTAGCTTCAGTAGATGTGGCGCATGGGCTGGACAGCAAGACAGCAGGATTGTCTTTGTCATGTCTCAGCTTGTTCTAGTTCCCTTGTTTTAAATTTAAGAAAGGTTTTTCCTCCAAGTGGCAGTCACCTGTTTTTCTTGTATACGCTGAACTGCTCTCAACTGTGTTATTTTGAAAGTTTCGAAACTGGCCAAGAATTACAATTTATCCAAAATTAGACCAGAGACTGTGACAAAAAGCAACAAAATTATTTCCTGCATGAAGTAACTTACGGACGCAACAAGGGCCACACAACAATCTCCTGGATTATTTTCTTGGCATAGCAGAGACCAGCGACATCATCCCAGTTCAGGTCTGGCCTGTGCTCCATAATCTGTCAAACAAAAACTTCATTTGGGGTGAGGGCCTTGGTGCACTTCTGATTTTGTGTACAATATAAATTGAAACAAAAGTTACTGTTTACCCAGGCAAACAGGAAAACATGTAAAAATGCAATTTTTTAAAAGAAGAATTTAGTGTCTGGGATAAAATAATAGATCATACTGAGGGGTCTTAATCGCATATTTTTGGCGGAATGCTTTAGCCCTCAGCACATTGATTGGGACCCCCTACAAGGAATGGATTTGTGAGATATATTGTGTATCAGAGGCAAGGGTGGGGGAGCTTTGGGGGAGGGGGTAAGGTGCCCTCTTACATGCAAACTAGCCACCCCTCCCCGCCAAACACCACCACCAGCGTGCCTGTAAAAAAGACCTGGTAACAACAATCGAAAGATCTTAACAGTCCCATGAGCAGAGGGTCAGGTTTTGTTTTGTCAGTTTGCTCTGTGTGGTCACCCGCACGGCACTGAACAAGGCAGGGGCAAACACCAGGTGCGGGAGGTGAGTTGGCATCGACTTTGCATTTTATGACCTGTGACCTGTCACCTCTGACCATGGCTAGACCCACTATACACTAGGTTAAGGTACTAATGAAAAATCGGGTGAGCTGTGAATGGGTTATTAGAGCAGTTAGCAGATTTTCTTTACTATTCATCATAAACATGTTGACCAATCTCTATCAAGGAGACTTTTGAAATCAATGACCTGGTTTTGTTTAGTTTTGAGGGTTATTAGCTTCCAGTGCTATAAAGCTCTGTTACTGAATATACATTTTTTTCAAATTCTGCTCTAATTTGTGTTAAGTGGCTGGACGCTACAGCCCCCCCACCCACTCCCCCAAATTTAAAGTCTGGCCTCCCCCCTGGTGTGTGTGTGGGCATGTGCATGCCATCAATGGAAATATAAGTAGTCCTTAAGAAGGCCTGTATTTGCCAGAGAATGACTGCCCAATGGAAACATGGGTTCCCTTTCATATACCCTGTATTTGTGAAACAGTGAGTGTGTTCAGTGCAAACATATCTCAGCTCTATGAGAAACAGGCAATTAAAGAGTGACATTGTGTTGGTAAGTGTATTGAAATAGTCTAAAAATGAAAGAAGTAAAAAAAAATTACCTCATTTTTAATTAATTCAATGATCTTAGGGTCCACACACTTCAGTCTGTCATCCACCTCTATGTCAGCGGGTGGGGTTTGCTCGTCTCTTCGCTGAATGACACCAGTACTGACCACAAAGTAACAATCATTGTGTGTCAAATGACACCAGTACTGACCACAAAGTAACAATCATTGTGTGTCAAATGCCACCAGTACTGACCACAAAGTAACAATCATTGTGTGTCAAATGCCACCAGTACTGACCACAAAGTAACAATCATTCTGTGTCAAATGCCACCAGTACTGACCACAACGTAACAATCATTGTGTGTCAAATGACACCAGTACTGACCACAAAGTAACAATCATTGTGTGTCAAATGCCACCAGTACTGACCACAAAGTAACAATCATTGTGTGTCAAATGCCACCAGTCCTGACCACAAAGTAACAATCATTGTGTGTCAAATGACACCAGTCCTGACCACAAAGTAACAATCATTGTGTGTCAAATGCCACCAGTACTGACCACAAAGTAACAATCATTGTGTGTCAAATGC
>SMGT01012689.1:240450-258882 GCA_004794575.1 Lanistes nyassanus
TCTTATGTGTCAGCCCGTTTATATATTTACAAGCATTTAGAGGGTTTTTAAAAAAACTTCTTATGTGTCAGCCCATTTATATATTTACAAGCATTTAGAGGGGTTTTTTACACTTCTTATGTGTCAGCCCGTTTATATATTTACAAGCATTTAGAGGTGTTTTTTTTTTGCACTTCTTATGTGTCAGCCCATTTATATATTTACAAGCATTTAGAGGGTTTTTTTACACTTCTTATGTGTCAGCCCGTTTATATATTTACAAGCATTTAGAGGTGGTTTTTTTTTGCACTTCTTATGTGTCAGCCCGTTTATATATTTACAAGCATTTAGAGGGTTTTTTAAAAAAACTTCTTATGTGTCAGCCCATTTATATACGTACAAACATTTAGAGGGTTTTTTTTACACTTTTTATGTGTCAGCCCGTTTATATATTTACAAGCATTTAGAGGGTTTTTTTGGCACTTCTTATGTGTCAGCCCGTTTATATATTTACAAGCATTTAGAAGGTTTTTTTTGTCGTTGTTTGTTACTAACAGGAAAGCAAGAATGCTGAATAAGCTGATGAAGCACATGTTCCTTCTGTGCTAAAGGCCCCTCCTGACAATAAAGTAGATCTGTATTCTGCAGTCAGCAAAGGAAGGTAGATGCCAAGAAGAAATGTTCAGGCATTCAGGCACGCAGAAAGAAATAGGCAGGGAGCTTTGCACTGGCAGAACTTCATGGTTTTTACAGGGATATGCCAAAACACGTGCACCACGTGATTAACAGTCTAGCCAGTGCTGACTGGGTTTACATGTCATCTGTTCTGTGTGACGTGTAAGCCAGTTAAAAATATTGTTTTGTGTGATATAAATGGATGCATGACATTAAATTACTGCGGTTTTTTTTACAGGACTGCAAACCTGTCTACAAAAGGAACATAATGTTTTACAATTCATTTTAACTCTTTGGCGACGGGTAGATAGTATACTTTCTACGGCCTATCATACCCTTGAGCCGGCGCCGCTTGCATACTTTCTACAGATTAAAAAAAATTGCAGCAACACATTTAACGGCGTAAGGCAGGTAAACTTTATATCATTGTAAAGCTCTATCATCGCTTGTTTCCCCTGCACTGTCTAAATGAGTTCCAGTTTGCCAAACACCGTGCAGATAGTATACTATCTACAGCCTACTATCTACTATCTCATAACCTTGAGTCCGCGTTGCTTGCAAACTTTCTACAGATTAAAAAATTTGCAGCAATGCATTTAATAGTGTAAGGGAGGTAAACTTTATATCATTGTAAAGCTCTATCATCGCTTGTTTCTCCTGCACTGTCTAAATGAGTTTTGGAAACAGTTTCGGCTTGCCAAACGCCACGTAGATAGTATACTATCTACAGCCTATCATACGCTTGAGTCTGCAGTTTCGGCTTGCCAATCGAGATTAAGTGTAGAGGCTGGCCAGGTCTACTTCCGTTCAAAATGGCTACACGTGGGAAGAGGACACTAAAAACACCTCAATATGGGAACAGTTTGTGAGCTTCAAGGGTGCAGTTGTGTTTTATTTCACAGTGGAACCATTCACCAACAAATTCAAAGTGGAATACTCTTGATTACTGGATTTATTTACCTGTGGGAAGTGTACAAGCAGTGAAACCTTCTTTTGATCCAATTTTTTTAATGTGCAAAAGTGGCTTTATTTGGCACCAAACTGTAAGTACTATTTAATATTTTAAACTAAAAGTATTGCTTTCATTGTGATGTGGAAGAATAGATTTTTCTAAATATGTAAAATATATTACTGTAAGTGTGGTAGTTTTTAAGTAGTAATTGTTTTTAAAACGTGTAAATCTGTGCGTGGTCTGGGGTTGCTGCATAGGCCTTAGCCCTGCGTCGTCAACGAGTTAAAACCTTTTCACAAAGTACAGAGAGAGAAAATAAAAGCTCTTCACCTACATAGGCAAATGAGTATCTCTGTCTGCTAGCTAGAAATTATTAGCATTAGCATCATTAGCATTTTGCATTTCCAATAACAATCACACCTTTTGAGCAATAATTTTATCACGGAAGCTATCATTAGGTTTGTAAAGAAAGCACAAAGTGCTGTATGTTACAAAAAAGCAAAAAAGATGCATTGTCCTTGCCTAGTTCCCAGTGACTTCTTGCTTTGTCTGTAAGAAGCAGCCTGAAAATTCTGGTCTTGGGCAGCACTTTTCATGCTATCTGCTATCTGTGAAAGCCAGATCACAAAATATCGCTATATATAAACAAAAAATGCAGGTTAACTTTTAAAAAAATATATGAAATTACTTCTCTGTAACAATAAATGGGAAAAAGTCAACTTTTTGAATGACCAAATATGAACACCAAACTACAAATACCAGGGTGTGAATAGGGTGTGTGACAACTTCATTTAGTTTGGGCAAAAACTTTACTGTCTGGGTGAAAGTGTGTGAAAACGTCTATGATTTGAGCACTAACATCTGTGCCACCTTCAACACATGAAACTGTAATATTTCCAGCACACTGCAGTCAATGGTTTAACATGCTCTGTGGAGACTGTGCTGTGTTTCCAACACACTGCGGTCAATGGTTTTAACGTGCGCTGTGGAGACTGTGTTGTTGCTACCTGAGCGATCCTAGCTCGAGCTGTCCGGCAGACAGGGCAATTTTAGCCTTTTTCAAAAATTCATATAAAAATCCCCCAGAACAATAAAAACATTATTTAAATTTGGTTTTAAACATCAATAAACAAAGAAAACTCATTTCTTACTGTGTTTCTTGGACCTTGTTCCATAATTTGTAAAATCCTTTGATGGAAACACAACTGAATTTGAAGTAATCAAAAAGTCCTCACGATTCCTTATACACAGTCTGTACGATACTGTTTACACCGCGTGCTCACTCGTTTTTCTCTTCGTAATCACTCTCTTGGGTCTTTCAGGCACAAATACTCTTGTCTTCATCCACTTTATCATAGTAAATTTGCAAAACAATGTCATTTTCCTCTTTAGCATGTAAATTTGAAGAGTAAATCTAGCATTTCTCAAGTGACAGAACATATGTGGATACTCACTTGAAATTATGGCCAGAAACCGGTCTCATTGTCAGTTTAAACACAGTAAAAGGGAAGCAACTCATGAAGAAATGATTCAGCTTTCAATTGTAAGAGTTCTTTCCCTTAATGAATTTTTATAATTCATAACGCATGTGCCACTTTTACCTGCCAAACGGCAGTCAGCCCTAACAATGGCAGGGCAGGTTTAAGTTCCTTATGGTTCAAGTGGGTTAACGTGCGCCGTGTTGTTTCCAACACACTCCAGTCAATGATTTAACATGCACTGTGAAGACTGTGTTGTGTTTCCAACATGCTGCGGTCAATGGTTTAATGTAGTCATGGAAACGTGCTGTGAAACCAATGATGGGTAGTGAGTAGCCTAGTCACTTAGTGTGAGCGATTACTAAGTGCCATTTTTAGATCACTGAGAGATGGTCAACCCGCGGGAGTAGGAAGAGACGTGCACAGTTTTTGAGAGTTAGTGGACAATTGACGCCGAGAGAGTGGTGCCGACGACCTGAAGGGACTGTGACAGATTTTTCTGTGAGTGCCCAGACACCCGAGCAGAGACCTTCATCGGCACGGGAAGGCTGAGAGAGTGTGGCCTGATTTTTGTGTAAAAACCCTCTGCCCAGACAGGAGGTAGGCCAAATACAACATGGGAGTTTTTCCTATTTTTTTTAATCATGTGTATTTTGTGAAAATATGATACCATAGTAATGTGTGCTCGTAGGGTTTTTTGTTTGTTCTGAGGCTGGTCAGCGCCTCCTGAGCAGTGACGAAACCCCCCCCCCCCAAGAGGCGGACGTGTAAGATGGCACCGGCTGTGACACGATCGTGGTGACTTCAGTGCGTGTGACCTATGTTATGACTGACAGCTCTAGTAAACAGCTTAAAGTTTGTACCGCACTACCGCTAGAGTGGAGGAGAGATTTTTCCCAAGTGAGAGATCAGTTGCGGGAGCTTGTGTTGAAATCCTTCAGAGATAGACACTTCATGATAGTAAGTTTTGTGACACCACTTTGATATCCCTTGTGGATTGTGATGAACATTTATTCTGTGTGATGCAACTTTGAACATTAAGTCTACGTGACGCCATTTGATACCCTGTGAAGATTCTGATGAACAGTAAGTCAATTTGACGATATTTTGATCTCTTTTGTGGATCACGGTGAACAGTAGGTCTTTAACATACAAATTTCTTAACTAAATTTGAGTTTCTTTAGCAATACTTACCATGACACAGAGTGCTAATTCTCAAGTTAGCGAACCCTAACCGCACCTTCCAAACAAAAATTTTGTATGCGAACCCTGGTAAGGCCCCCTCCACGCATGCGCACTCGAGTGCGTCACCCCATGCGATGCACCTACTGGTCAATTCAAACTGACTTTCACAAGCCCGAAAAGGAACAGCGGGGAGGAGGGTGGGCCTATGATGGGTCATGGTAAGTATTGCTAAAGAAACTCAAATTTAGTTAAGAAATTTGTATTTTCTTGTCACAATACTGTACCATGACCCAGAGTGCTGATTAGCACAAAAAGGAGGTGGGTGAGAAACCAAAAAACTTACCAGGGTTAGGAGGTGGCGTGCAAGAGGTGCTGGGTGACCACAGCAGCACCCACCCAAAGCGCCCATCCTCTCCAGAGGCTGAAATGTCCCGGATATAAAAATTGATAAACGGGTCTTCAGACCTCCAAAAGGCTGCTGCTAACAGGCCTCTTTATGCAGTGGACTGTGACGCAGCAAGAAAGTGACCCATGCACGAACTTCGTGCGCTCTGGCCGCTGGTAAAGGGATGGAGGATAGCCATTCCCTCTTTAGGTCTATAGTGGAGTATGCTCTGCGGATAACAGATTATACTCAGCGAGAAATACTAGCTTTCAAGATGTCGTGGATGTGACCAGACCGCAAGGAAAGGAACAAAACGTCTCTGAGTGTTGGTGCGCGAAGCTGATGTGCGGCACCTGACAATTTAACAGTTCAGGGTCTGACTGCTCGAGTATCGCAGACAGGGGGTGAACTATCCCCCCTGGCCTCGCCCCACCACACCCACTGCCGCCAGTGTATGACATAGACACAGGTGGTCGAGCTGCATCTAGCTAAAGCCATGCAGAGAAGTGTAAGTTGTGATGGTGAGCCCACAACGAAAGGGTCTGGCTGGTAAGAACGGGTCGACTGAGTGTGTGCCTCCTAGATTCAGATAGGAAACTACTGTCGAGTTGTTCGAGTGTATCCGAATGTGGCCTCTCGGCAGGACCGGAAGAAATGCTCGAGGGCGAGTCGGACTGCTCACAGCTCCAGACAAAAAGTGCGGAGATGGGCTTCGCTCACTGACCAGGTGCCCTGGGCGACCTGTTGGTCGAGCCGGCGGGGCGAGCTGTCCATAGCACCGTGTCGAATTCCATACCCAGAAGAAAAGGTCTGCTTTGGGCAGAAATCCAACTTCTGTAGGTTTATTGTAAACCCCAGAAGGCGTGCTTGGGACAGAGTCCTAGGGACAAAATGGAGGCTGACAGACGGTCGTTGAGGGACAGAAGGACACCAAAGTATGGCCAGCCTGGCCGCTCAAATTGCCAACGTATGAGCAAGATATTGTCATGTCAAAAGATGTATGATTGAAAAGTCGGCATGTGATCTGGCAAGAACTATTTTATATAAAAATGATCAGTCAGATTTGCAGTTAATCGATCATGTTAAATCTCTGTCCCGATACCAAGACTGACAGCCCGTCTCCCTGGCTGTCGGGCGCTGTCTGCGCCTGCCGGGATGCAGGAGGAAGTCAAAATCCTGAAAGGTGGGACCGGGGGGGCCAGACGAATGACACTTGGCCCTCCCTGGCCAAAACGGCCAGGGGCTCTCAATTGGCAGATGAGAGTTCCTGAGCCATCTGAGGTGCAAAATTCTGAACAAGGAAGACGGGGAGAATGGAGCAACTCGCTAATTGGTGGCTGTGCAACAAGGAAGCTCAGGCACAGCCGCCAAAACAATACCTCGCTTGGCGAGAACAATCTTAACAAAGGAGTTAGATGCAGAGCGAGCTACAGCCTTCAGTGCACCTGCTTATGGCCCTGAAAAGCAAAAACTTGAGGCAGCAAAGTCTGCATCTCGGTGGAAAACCAGAGCCGCCTGAGATGTAAATTGCCTGGTCAAGTGCCATAACAGAAGAGTCCAACAATGTTCAAAGTTGAAAGTTGTTGTTTAACTGGAGCTTGCTGGATGCAAGATCAGACTGGCCTGTGGGACTCAAGGGCCAGCCACAAGAGCTGTGCACCGGACGGTGTACACAGGGCCGCCTGGGGGAAGGAAGACAAGACTTCCAGTGGCGAAGGAGTGACGCGTGCAGGTGGTGTGGACCCAAGTGGTCCCGCCACTTCTTTCTCAGAGAGGGACGCACCATCGGTAAAGCATGCAAGCAGAGGGCCGCGAGCATGGGGCCAGAAGGTGGAGGGAAGAGAACAAGGACAAGTCCTGTGCTGCTTCCTGTGTCCCTGCACTGCGCACTGTGACGAGGTCTCTGTTGACGTTGCCTCAGGAGAGGGAACGAGAGAGTGGACAACGAAGCCCCCTCTGCCGGACATGGGGAGGGGGGAGCCGCACCGTGCAGTGATGCGGTAGCCCCCCCCCACTCGACTGGAACGACCGCAGGGGAGAAAACAGGATGAGTGACAAGCGATGACTGCCACTAGAAGCAAGCTAAGGCACAGTGCACCAGTGACTAACCTGGCTTCTCTAATGTAAGAGAAGAAGGCAATCGCTATCTCAACCAGAAAGCACAGTGTTGGAGAAGCAAAGTTCGAAGACACTTTTTAAATAATAGCACATGCTCTTATTAAGGGAAGCAACCGCTGCTTGAACATGCAGTAAGGCGAGCAGGAGTTCCGTCCCCTTCAGCGCGCTTGAAAACATTCTTAGAGAGAAGATTGCGCTCCTTCCTCTCAGGAGGGGCATGCTAATCTTCTATGTATCGTTCCAATTTAGGATATGTACTGCGTGAACAGTACTTATTGTTTTTGAAGAAAGCCCCAACCAATATGGGTAATGAACGTGGGACTTTTAACTGAAAAGCCACGTCTTTACCACTTAGCTACTGTATCACCATTGACAGAACCAGGAGGGCAATAGTCGTTAAAAGGACTTCAGCCCTCTCACTCGGGGTTCGTTCTGGGTAACCAATGACCAATACAGAATGGAATGCGAAGTTTTAAGCCCTCTCACTCAGGGCTGGTGGCGTTGCAGCGCAGTTACAACATAAGCGCAAGATAAGCGCAGATTGCGGTGTGCATCACACCTGAGAAAAAACACTTGGAAGTTATGGAAACTTCAGGTGGGTGGCCAAAGGGTGGAAGCAGAATCATCCTGAAAAAACTGCCAGCGCTGGCAGAAAAACAGGTGGCTTATCACGTCTCAAGGAAGTGGGGAAGCCAAATCAAAAGATCTAAGTGCGATCATGAAAGCGTACCAGCCGTAAGAGCACGCGCAGCAGACGGAAGTAGGCTAAGGTCGAACTGTGCAACCGGAAGTGGACCTACCGGAAGCAGAGAGTCGTAAAGTCATGACCGGTGGGGGCCACACCCTGCCTACAGGGAGGGGGGGTACACCGGGAGGGACAGGTGGCTCGGGGCCTGCATGTTGGGTGGAAAAACGGACGTCCTACCATGCCTCCCGTATTGCAGTACGAACCTAAGGAGATTCGCGAATGCAAACAACCGCCACCCGCGGAACCGGAAGGTACGATGAAGAGAGGTAGGAAAACGGCTCTTCCGTTTCCAGTACGCAAGTTCGTACACAAAGGAGGGCGACAACTGGCAGCAGTGTCGCCATGTTTAGTACCGCCCGGAAGAGAGGAGCAGGTCTCTCAGCTGTCGGGTCCACCTCCTCTGGGTGTGACTCAGCCCCGACTTCCGGCACTTCCTCCCACTCCTCAGAGTAGGGATGGAAAACCGGAAGTGCGAAACCCCCTCTTCTGGTGCACGCGGAAGGAATGGGTGGTTATCGCTTGACCGACCGCTATGACGTGGACCTGCCTCGCGGTCCGCCGCATCAGCGGAAGGTTGTGCCTTTTGACCAATCGCGGAAATGTGGGCATTTCCGTGGAGTGGCCAGGCGAGCAGTTGCCCACTGGAACTTCGCCACCTCATGTTGGGTGTGGCTCAGCCCCGAATTCCAGTACGTCCTCCCACTCCTCAGAGGTGTAGGAAACCGGAAGTGTGAAAACCCCTCTTCCTGTGCACACTGGAACAGGAATGGGTGGTTTATCGCTTGACCGACCGCTGTGACATGGATCCGCGGCACGGTCCGACGGAACAGCGGAAGGTTGTGCCTGTGTGACCAACCACGGAAGTGTGGGTAATTCCATGGAGTGGCCAGGAGAGAAGTCGCCCGCCGGAACTTCGCCACCCCGCGGGGCGGAAGAAGAACCAGCCGAGACGTCCTTGTGCGCAAGGAAGCGTCTAATTAAGAGCGTCAACTCCCCCTCTGTCACATTAGGCATGCCAAAGAGCGGGGAACGGCTTACAGTACGATCCCTCGTCTTTTCCACTCCGAGAGCAGTGGAAGAAGCGTCATCGGGACCGACAAGCGAACACTCAATCGAGGCTGAAAACCTGCCCGGGGGTATGGCGAGACCACCAACCCCCCGACTGCAGGTGCAGGACAGAGGAAACCAGCGGGGGCGGTGAGTGCAAGCGTGCGCTGCTGAGTAACCTCCCCACATTGTCCTGTAAAAACAGAAGACACCAGCTGAGGCGGCTCATCCTCCAAGGTTGTTGCCGACGGGCAGGGGGGGAGGCCGGGACAGCTTAGCAGACCACGCAGCCCCATCTGAATCCACCACAGAAACCGTCGTCAGAAGAGAGCGGGACGAGTTGGCGGAGCGAGCAGGCGAGGACGACACGGTAGCGAGGGACGCAGGACCGCAGGTGGAGGGCAGCGCAACAGGTGCCCGAAGAAGAGCATCAGGAATATCCGGAGATGTTTCTGAAAAAGAAGTAACGGTGGCAGAAGGCCTCCTGTTATCATTTGAAGAGTGCTCCCGGTGTTTGCGAACGGACGAACTCGTCCGTGCGCCTGACTCACCCGAACTAACACGTGGCATGGCAGCAGACTTTTATTATCGAAAAGAAAAGAACCGCACTAATACTGTAAGTTACAAGCAAACTTTGCTTAAGTTAACTTTAGGAATAAACGACAGAACGTGAGTACAGGCGCAAAGAAAAAAACGACACACTTAACTGCGTAGTAAGAGGTCGAGAGGCAAGCACACGAAAACACACTCGAAAATGCACTCGCTGCATAACTCTGTTTAACTAAAGAAAACAGAGAGCAGTACAGAGACTCAAAGAGGGATAGAAATTCTCACTTCCCTTAACAAAGCAGCGGAGTGCAGGTGGAAGATTGCGGTTGGAGAAACGCCCGCCTAGGATGGAGCAGTGCAAAAACACGTCTGAACACCACGAAGGTGCTTGAGAACGTCAGTTTGAATTGACCAGTAGGTGCATCGCATGGGGTGACGCACTCGAGTGCGCATGCGTGGAGGGGGCCTTACCAGGGTTCGCATACAAAATTTTTGTTTGGAAGGTGCAGTTAGGGTTCGCTAACTTGAGAATTAGCACTCTGGGTCATGGCACAGTATTGTGACAAGAAACTAACGATTACCGACAACACATACACACACAGTAATTTTAATAACAAAAAGTTCAAATGTGGGCCATACGTATTGCTCTCGCGCTGTTTTGAAAGAATTCTGATATAGTGATCTTTCTTCCTCTTCCAAAAATTGGTCCTCTGTTCCAGCTTCTAGATTCTTTCTCTGCAGGAAAAAAAATTCTACTGTAACAAGGATATCAAATGGAAAGGGCAAGAAAGAAAGACAGACAGACAGACTGGAAATGAGAAATACTCCTCTACCCTAAGTGGGTGCATATCATCAAAATCTTTTACCATGGGTGAGTCGTAAACTATTTTTATATCAGCACATATTAAAAGGATAGTAGTCAGGCAGCTTCAAGCACAAAAATGCTATGTTTCGGGTCACAGACCTTTCAAAGCAGCTGGTAACCTACAGAAGAGACGTAAAAGATGATGAAAAGGGATGACGCAACATTCTCTTTTCTACGTTTTAGCCAATTGTCCTAATGCTGCACTGTCAAATAAACCTTCATACACACACATGCATGCACACACAAACACACAAACATACACAAACACACTGTTCATAAATCACACGAGGCTGAGTTCGGCAGGTTTAAGGGTGCCGAGTCACTTGATCAGACATGCCTCCAGAAACCTTCTACGAGCCGCCAGGGTGATTTTGGGGGACTGCTGCCACTTGTGAAAAAGAGTGTGTCCAGAGCTGTTAAAACGGTCCCCGAATGGCACGTTCTCGCCTTGACACCAGTCATGTGATCCGGTAAATGCTAATTCAGAGGGTAACAGGTCTCGCCACAATATAGTTGTGAACACAATGAACAAGCAATCACATACACAAGGTCCAGGAAAGGACATGTTTCACATCCAGGTCTGTGGCATGGTTGGTTACCTGGACAGACAGCGCTGAGAAGTAGAAAGTATGCTGAGGGTACTATGTGATCACAGGGGCTAGTGTCTTTCACGAAGGCTACTTGAGGAGGCTGACAAAAGACTTTGGACAAGTCTGGATCATGGTGTAGAATGTGAAAATTCTGTAGAAGAACGTTCTTTACCAAACTGTCGTGGGTGGGGTACACACAGTAAGGACAGTACAGTTGGTTGTCCTATTCAGAGGCCTTGAGATCGGGAAATTCCAAAAAATATCGTCAATGAACTGTTCGAAGAACACTGGGGTGACATATGTGCAGGAATCAAAGATCTGTTTCTCTATGCAATCCCCAAACAGACAAGCATAACTAGGTCCAATTTTAGTCCTCATAGCAACACCTCTGTGAAAAGTACTCGTTTCCAAACAAAAATGAGTTTAGCGTGAGGACAAGTTCGGCTAAACGGAGAATGGTAGTTCATCAACAAGGAATTAAAGTGCTTTGTTGGAGAAAGTATGGAAGTGCCTGGAGTCCTTCATTGTGAGGAGTGTTGGTACATAGCATTGTGATCTTCATCGTAAATAACAGGCAGTTGTGGATGTCCAAAGAAAATCTGAATTTCTCAAACTGTTGTGAAGCTCAGTTAGTGTCTTTAATGTAGCATTGCAGGGAGACAACCAGGCATTGAAAAATGGTATACAAAACTAAGAGAAGAGAGTGGATGGACATGAGCATGCTGAGACAATGGGGCGACCGGGACAGTTCACCTTATGGATATTGGGGAGGACATAGAACTTTGACTCTCAGGGTTCCCAAACAACAGCTTGTATTGCTTTGAATCTGGAGGAAATGATCCAGCTCCAATGACCTCTTTAAGCCAATCCTGCCACACGGAGCAAAAACACAACACAGCATGCGCAGCGCTGTATGCCGCATGTCGACCACCTTTGGTGAGTGTTTGATGATTTATTTGTGGGGAAGGCTAATGGTCTAAGGTAAAGAACTCTTACATTCGAAAGCTGAATCATTGCTTTATGAGTTACTTCCTTTACACTGTTTAAGCCAGTTTCCGACCACAATTCCAAGCGAATGAAAAAATGGCTGTGAAGTGCATATCCAAACGTGCCCTGTCACTTGAGAAATGCTAGATTTACTCTTCAAATGACAGGCTGATGAGAAAAATGATATTGTTTTGCAAATTTAATGTGATAAAGTGGATGAAGACAAGAGTATTTGTGCCTGAAAGACCCTAGAGAGTGATTACGAATAGAAAAACGAGCGAGCACGTGTTGTAAACAGACTGTGTATAAGGAATCGTGAGGACTTTTTGATTACTTCAACTTCAGTTGTGTTTCCATCGAAGGATTTATAAATTATAGAATAAGGTCCCCCCAAAAAAAGTAAGACATGAGTTTTCTTTGTTTATTGATGTTTGCAACCAAGTATAAATAACTTTTCTATTGTTTTGGGGGATTTTTAAATGAATTTTTAAAAAAAGGCTAAAAAGCTGCGTCAGCAGGGGCAGCATGAGCTAAGAGCCCTACGACGGCTAAGGGTTAACTCTTTGGCCCCGTAGGGACCCGCAGGGCTAGCAACCCCAGAGGCCGCATAGAGGCCGCATAGATTTAACGTTTAAAAAAAATTACCGCTTAAAAACTACCACACTCACAGCAATATATTTTACATATTTAGAAAGATCTATTCTTCGGCAACACAATGGAAACAATACTTTTTAGTTGAAAATATTAAATACTACTTACTATTTGGTCCCAAATACAGTCACTTTTTGCACACACAACAACACACAACAAATTAAACCCGTAGATCCAGTGTGAACGACGGAAGTAGACCTGGAGGGTCACTACTCTAAACCTCGTTTGGCAAGCCGAAACTGTTTCCGAAACTCATTTAGACAGTGCAGGGGAAACAACCGACGATAGAGCTTCACAATAATATAAGGTTTACCTCCCTTACACCGTTAAATGCGTCGCTGCAAAGTTTTGAATTCGTCGTAAGTTTGTCGACACCGCGTCCTCTAAGCTCATTTACGCCGCCGCCGGTTAACCGGCGGTATAGGGGCCAAAGAGTTAATGGTTTTCCTCATCAGTGCATTATTCTCTTTAACAGTGGATTTTTATATCGTTATTGACAGTTTAGAGTAAGCTAAAAAGTGCCCCATTACTAGATCAGGTTGTAGTTTAATATCTAAGAAAACCTGCTTGATTCTTCCTGCACTGTGGACATCTATTGGTGTTTTTATTGTGCACCAGCCAATTTCTAACTGATCAAGAGATTCTAACATACATCTCCATGTGACAGACACATTGTGAATTGTGAGTTCCCTTTCTTGCATTGGGAATTGTTAGCATGTCAGTTCCAGTTTCCTTTTCAAGTTCACCCTCTCCCTCTACATCGATTCTGGTTTTCTTCTCCTGTTTGCCTTTTCTCACTTGTTCTCTGTCCTGTTGTCTTCGCCGTCTTTCACAACTGGTTATCAAAAGACACCCAACCCTCCTGAAGTAAGTGTTTGAGAAACACACCAAAACCTTTTGACACACACTTGGCATACGCTGGTTGCCTTGAACCAAGACCAGTGCATTTCTCAAGAGCTTCTTCATGTGTTAATGAGCCATCAGGGATGCCAAACCATGACTTCGATATGACACATCATTGCTACAGAGAAAGCATCACATGCAGCTGCTACATTCATTGGCCACTATAACATCTGTGGTTACAGATACCTGCTCCTACTTCCGCTTGTTAATGCAAGCACTATCGCCAAAATCTTCTCCATGATTCACAAATATCACAAGGATCACCATATTTTTCACCATGTGTGCAGCAAATTAGTGGACCACACTCAACAAAGTGGCATGCCTGCAAAAATGACACCATCGTCCCATGACAGTTCAGTTGCTAAGGAATATGACACTGACTCAGGTGGCCAAAAGTGGCCAGCAAATGAACCTCAAGCCACCAGCTAGTGTCAATCTCTTTATAATCTCCAGAAATGTTGTTGGTCTGGCCAACGAATTACAGTAGGATGTGATGCGAGTTTGCCAGAAATCTGAAGTTTCTCTGCACAGTTCCCATGCCTGTGTTGAGCTTGTTTTCTCAAGACCATGAAAACATTCCTTCTCTACTGTCAAATTTGAACAGAAGACTGCAGTGTTTTACACCACCCTCTAGTGTTGAGCTTGTTTTCTCAAGACCAGTGCACTTTACAGCACCCTCTCATGTCCTAGATGTTTTCTGAGAACTAGAGTTCTACAATACTGTATTCTTGTTTAGGCACAAGGTCACTGACCACATTAGATACTCTCATAAAAATCACGTTAGTAACCGTCATAAAAACCATGTTATTAACTGTTGTAAAAACCGATTTCTATAACTATTGTAAAAATCGCATAGTCCTTTCATAACAACCATATGAGTAACTTTCATACAAACCATATTAGTAACTGTCATAATAAAAATCCTATTAATAATATACTGCTGTTGAAACTCTGACTCAAAATACCTGTTCATGGTTGTATGGCTCAAGACTTCAATCTGCTACAGTCAAAGACCAACGTCACAAGAAAATTTGAATTGCCTTTAATTTTTAGAAGCTCACCTTCCCACTATATAAACTTGTCAGACTGGCTGATGTCTGGTATTCCAACAGGCTGTGTGGCATATGACTGCGCAGGTAACTATGATAGGTGGATTCTGTCCAAAAAAAAGTATTATTTATTAAACTATTTGGCTCTTGGTTATCATGTCACGGGATGAAAAAAAGAAAGTACAACAGGGGGATGACAGGGACAACCATGATGAAAGAGGGACAAGTAAGGATCAAAGATCAAAGGGAAAAGAAAAGGCAGAAAGCTTCTGCAATTTGTTCCAAATCTCAAACTAACCTGTGTCCTGTCCATAAGCTAACAAAAATGTTGCTTTAAATTTTCAACTTTTGCAAGCTTATATAAAATTTCACAAAAAAGAAAACTTTTGGTACAGTCAATAGCCCTTTGTCCATTATCTGCCATTCTTTCACAAGATTGCTAGAGTCTCAAATACCTATCTGAGAAGAAAGGATTTCTATTTACTCATCCACACAATGTACAAATGTAATAATCATGGTCACTAGAAACTATAAGTTAACAACAAAGGAACTGAACCAAGCAACAAACGACAGACACAGACATGGTCAACAGATTCAGGCCAGCACAAACAAAAAGACAAAAATAGGACAAGGACAAAAAGAAAGCACTTATGCCCCGAAACTGTTGGCTTTGTCTGTGTTTATGCCATGTGTAGCTTAGGTTTTAAGTTAATGTTTGCTGGTGAGGGCCTGGAGGGGGATAGTTTTGAGGCCCTTTGTCAACAGTGATCTCTCAGCATCGGTCAAGGGAGGTTGTCAGGGATACATTTAACCAGGTTAGAGTGTGTGGGGCTTGTGGTGGTGGAGATTGATTTCATCTTGATCTTAAACCCTGTGTGCATGGAAAGCTTGTGATTTTTAGTGTTGAGGCACTCTATGTAGACGAGGTGATTGTGTGAGTGTATCAGGGGAGTAACCTCTATGTAGAAGGCAGCACAGCCCCACACACAGCAGACAAGGGTCTGATTTGGCAGATGAATGGTGACTCCACTGACTGCAAGAATATGGAGTCCCATTTGATTTCCCACTTTTGCACCCGAAGGACTCGACCAAAATATAACAAAACTACCCCCTCACTTAGCTGTCTCTCTCTTTAACCACATCCCTTTACCTTCTTTTTAATCCGCTGTTTCTCTTTACCTTTTTAATCTCCTTAGTTCCTTTAGTAACTAACCCTCTCTGTAACTAACCCTTTAGTAACTAACCCTCTCTGTAACTAACCTACGCCCACACTCCCCCTCTGACCCGCAACCCCCTAACCCCCTCCTCCTCATATGCTACCAACCATGCAATTAGCTGCAACTGCAGAGAAGGGTCATGATCTGTCTGGCTACACGCATGACCTCTCTTGCAAGTGCGACCACGATGGTTACCGGATCGCCATAAGTTATTTCCCTTTGCATCTTTTCTAGCATGGGGAAAAGCTAGTGGGTGGGGGCAGAAATGCACTCCCTCAGATAAACCTCTGTCTGTGGGAAAAAGTTTATTATGTTGTAAAACTATCTAGGATCGCACTAGTGGTAAGTGTTGTATTACCCAAGTGAGAGGTAAAGATCCTGGAGAATCCCTGTGGGATTACAGGATCAAGCAATTTACGCCTTTGCACTATTAGCGTGGAAGGGTTTGGAACCCACGAGTTCACAGGAACTCAGTCCCTCAGTCATTTGGGCCCAAACAGTTGGAGAGAGCACATCACTTGCTCTCTGGTGCGTCTCCTTGTCAGAGGTATGGTTGACTTTTGTAAATTGTGCATCTATGATTTTATAAGAGAATGACTGCTTTGTGTACCACGCTGTGTTATAAACGTATTGATGACGAAGTTGCGCTGATGCGGTCATGAATTTTATTAGGTTTTCATCCGCAACGTATGCAATGGGGGCAATATATTTGTGAAATAATGTTTTACTTTGAGAAAGTTCATGGTTTAATCTTTATGGGGAACTAGAACGTAAGCTGGGATGTTTTGGGGACGACGATGATAGTTGGATTCTGTTTGCCCTTTTCACGTTGTGAGGCGCTAGATGCCGCCATTTTGGCCACCATGTGGCCACTGTATGAGATCTGTTCCCCACTGACACAAAGTCTTCTTTCCATATTAATTTGAAATGTATTTAGCTGCACTGTGGGAATTATGATCGTGATGAATTTCGGTTGTGTTAGTTGTGTTACAAAGTCGAAGTCTATTGCTTTCATAGTCTGGGCCTATGTCTACATGCCTGTCCCAAATCTACATGCCTGTCCCAAATCTACATGCCTGACATTCAAACACAGGGTTCAGGCTTACATCAAGGATCTCAGGGGTTTCAGCAAGGACATGACATACCTTTCTGATCACAGGCTTCGACTTGGGAACGCTGGTTGGCATTTGATTGTGAACTGGGCTTCAATCCACCTTGAAACAAAAGTCCTTCCCTGCATCCTTCAGGAAGCAGCTTCCATTGCAAGGCCTAAGTTGAAGACAGACAACAGATCTACATCTTCCACTTCTAAACAGCAAGGGTGGCACGTATACAGATGCAAGTCCCATTTGCAATTCCTAACCCAGCACAGAGACAGTGGTAAAGGGATCCATACGTACCAACTGCATATGGAGGGCAGGGTGGGGGGAGTTGTATACATATTACAAGTTTCATAGGCGTACCACCCATGTCATATTATAAACAGTCTCTTTAGATTCAGAAACACACATACACACATGCACACACACACACATGCTTGCAGCCTACCTTGCATTTGTTCAGACTCTGTTGGACACAGTTCAAGTCTTTCATGTCCTTTACTGCACAAGGTGACTGACCACAGGCTATCCCTGACAACAAGCAGCACAGGCAGGTGTTTTCAAGGCTCTGTGCACAGTATTGCTATTCGTTAGCTATCTTACTTATCTACATAGATGTGCAGCTACCATACATATCATTAAGTTGTAAACTACATATTAAAACAAAACATTCACATTAATCTTTAAGGGATAAAAACAAGCTAATTCAAGGCATTTAAGTGATAGTGAACTCTGTGTGTGTTTGTGAACCCAGTAATTGGTGTCTTGCTGTCCCATTTTTGACAACTTTGAAGAGGACTTAATGTGGTAAGCATCTGGCAGGAAAAGCACATAGGGTATTGGTGGGGATAAAAAGATTGCATTATCAATTACATAATATGCCTGCTTACACTGTATTTCATTCATTTGATGTAAAGATTAAATTGATCATGTTTTATGGGTCTAACATTTGGGGTTTCAGAAAATATGATAAGTTCGAACAGGTGCACATTAAGTCTTGTAAGGTTGTCCTTAGTGTTGGATGAAATGTCAAAAATAATGTTGAACTGGGTGAGTGTGATAGGTTTTCTGTTTGGACATGGTATGGTTGTAGAGAAATACTGGTGTTGTGTGTGTGTGTGTGCACACGTGCGTGTGTGTGAGCGCGAGCGAATGCATGCATGTGTGTTTTGGAGGGGGAGGGGCAACACTTTGAAGTATTCAGAAAAATAGGTTAGTCACAAGGCTACATGGTGATACACTGTTGGCCACATCACCTGGACACCAGTCTAGTGCCATCAGGCACCCTACAACCCCCACCCACCCTCCAGCTATGATTCAGATTCAGCCTATGGTAGACACTGGTTTGGGTAACTTGGCCTTCTTTAGGTAGCCAATCCTATGTCCTCCTCAAAAACTCCATGAAATCTATCTACTGGCAACCAATATTTGTGACTGACTTCAACCAATCATATCTGGCTAGATGCAAATTTCTTCACTCTCTATAGAAATAAAATGCTGCAAAGTCATGTCACCATAATCACCATCTCTGTTGGCCTCACCTTCCTGTATGTTCACACTTTGCAGCATTTCCCCATACTGTTCACCAAGGTATCTTCTGTGATGTAGCGTGAAAGATGCTGAATAATCTCTGTTGCAGCCAAAGAATGAATGATGAGAAATGCATTGAAGCACTAAGTTCTCTCCAATTAATCGTTAGGTCGAAGCAAACTAATTTGAGTGCCTTTGCAGCAGATCAAACAACCTGTATCTCCTTTGTTTACAATAATACTTCCCAAATAAAATATAAGCATTTTTCACGGTCACAACTTGGGAGATTTCTTTTTGCTCTTGATTGGTCGTCTGCTCTGCTCGCTCTCACGACCACCGTCAAGAGTGTGACATATGCGTAGGTGAAACTATCACTGTATTACTAAAGTTAATTAATATGATTTATTAATCATATGGCCGAGCC
>SMGT01012690.1:4205-50278 GCA_004794575.1 Lanistes nyassanus
ATTCTTTGTAAATATTTTGTAGATATTTGATGTTGTCGAGCCAGTTAGTGTTTTGAAATATATGCTGAATAACAGTTCGCTGCAGTTGAGTGTTTTACGAGGGTGGGGGCTCTTGAGCTAGTAGTGTTTTGCCTGTGTGAGACTGAGCGAGCGTGTCGAAGTATGAGAATCTTTTCCCTCGGAAGATTGCTCTAGTTGTTCACATTATTTCACAGCATCGTCACCCTTTGGTTTAGAAACCACTGACCTAAAGCAGTAAAGGTTTTGGTGACGATTGCTAAATTAAATCTACATTTACAAGATCGCCATAAACAGTTGTTCAATAATTCTCAAAAGTCGAAGTCCAATAAGATAAGGTACCGCCCGTCGTGACATATGGCGAATCTGTTTTCTTTTTTTAGATTTAGACTGTGAAGAATATACCAAAGCACTGCACAACTTACATCAAAATGCTCAGCACAAAAAGTTCAGTCGCTCTGTGCAGAAGTCAAAGCAGGGAATATTAAACTTATTTTGTAAATATGGAGAAAATACAGAGCGAGAGAACTGACAACCTGCCAGGTGAACCACACTTGACCAAAGCTTGCTCCTGGCGGGAGCACATTAGAAGAATTGAACTGACGGGGCGATTCACAAAACTCGTCGAGAGAGTCATGTGGTGGGAACTTATCTGTACCCGACATCGCCTCAAGGGTTATTTTAAATAAGTGAGCAAATGTTGAGTTATTTAACTGTGGAAAAAAAACCTTGGAAATCCGATTTCTTGTCAGTGACTGCTGGATTTTTAACATCTTTTTCTACAGCCGTACGTTACGCATTTGCATGCGGGTTTTTTTTCGTAGTACTGTTCGAAAAAATGCGAAATATCCTGCACAACAAACCCCTCGACGTGCGCTCAGCTGTACGACACTGGCTGCACGGCAACGTAGTGAAGGTACTAACGATCGTGGAGAGATGAATGGACGACGACAGGCAGAAAGAGGAAGGAACTCAGACACACACGTATATATATATATATACCTGCAGATACCCTGTCAGTGAAGACACATAAGCACTCGCTGAGAGAAAAAAAGCCCTTGAGAGACCGTTCGCGTCGGATCGAAGAAATACCAATTTTCGTGGAAATTTTTTTCTAGGACGGGGACTAGGCAGAAATTGTTTTCAAATTTGAGAATCCTATTATGCGGCCTTCATCCGTCCACAATTTTAGTATTAAGTCTGTTGCATCCGCTTCCTTTCAGCGTCTGATATTTACCAGGTTCAAAGGGCATCTTAGGAGCTTTTACCAGAAAAAGGGGAGTAAGCTGGTCTGCAAAGTTCAGGGTTGCGGATGTTCACCGATGCGAAAATAACACTCATTTATATCGCGATCTATCGCCAGAACGTAGCTATTTGATCTTGATGTAGACATTTTCTCTCGATGTGCGGCAACAGATGGATGCCTTCTCTCCGCTTATGAGCCGCGTGCGGGAGCCGCGTTTGAGGGACATACAGCACATCCCGTGCAGAATCCGGCGAAAACACTGCACTTGCAGCAGCCAATATCGTGAGGTGTGCGCTGGCTGTCGATTGGGTGAAAGCGTAAGGCGGACAAATAGGCTGAGCGATTAAAAACATAATCGAAACATGTTCCCCAGAAGTTTTTCGCAGTACGCAGCAGATCCTGGTGATTTCTTGACACATCCCTGGTTTTCCATTGCTGGAGGTCTTAAATATTTTAAATGCGTCTCTGTACGTATACTTGCGACGGGGGTGGATGGGAGGATCTATGTGCGCCTTATCATGTATTGTCCGTCACTTCGCGCGTCTGTGTGTGTGGGCGAAGGGTGGGTGGGTGCGTGCGTGCGCTTGCTTACGTGCTTATGTTTGCATGAATATGTGTGCAGAAGAATAAAGAGGCAGAGGCAGTGGGAAAGAGATTGGTGTAAGGGGGCAGCTCTGAACGAAAGGTTATTTCTGTTCTCGGTCGCAAAATATTATTTCTTAATCTTGCATCACAGTTTCTGTCAACGTCGGAAGTACCTGGTTGCAAGCCGTTGTAAGCGTAACCAGAATCGGCGTTAAAGGCGTTGAACCATGCGCAGGCATCCTAATTACAGAAAATCAGGCACGTGATCACTTGCTAAAAGCTCTGTAAAATTCGTAACCTCCTCGTCTTTGCTGCTCGTCAACCTTCCAGCGACAAAGCTGTTCTCCTACGGTCTGTTCATTTCCCAGCTAAATTTTATTCTGGGTATTTTCTCAGGTTTGTGTCCCACAGCCTTCAAGAGAGTTACAGCAACGCACGTGCCTGGAATTCGAATGAGCGCCTTGAAACTGTGTGATCGTGTAACTGAGTGATCGGATATCTAAGTTATAGTATAACTGAGTGATCGGACAAGCGTCGAGAACGCGCTCTTTTATTAGTGTGACTCTGCGCTATACAAGAATTCTTGTAAAATAATATATAGCAGTGAAAGCAACTATTTTTGCGGTAGACCCAAGATTTTAAATTCTCTCACTCATTCACAAGCACACGTAAGCTTTCATGCACATGCTGCTACAGACTACGCAGACGAACACCTCATGCTGAAAGTAGGTGTAAGCAGAAGAGCGCCTGGAAAGAGGAGCGTTTGAGAAGGAAGAGAGAAGAACTGTGCAGAACCCAGAGAATTTACTTCTTACCGAAGGCCGCGCAATTTTATTTTTAAAGCATTAAGCCCGCCCTTTTGGGACAGCAACCTACTAACTCGGGGGGCTAGGAGATGGCAGGTAGGGGCAGACAATCTGAGATTCGTTGTGTTTCGCACTCTCTGGGGTCAGGCTATTCCTGTCTCTGATTTAACTGCACTGCGGGGGCGGCTTTAAATATAGACGAAACAAGTTGGTCGTCATCTTCCAGACGCCCCGTGCCCGGTTCAATGCCGGCACGATCGACCCGGGGCCAGTAATGGTCAGGGTTTGACGGGCGTCCATTGAGTGCCAGTAAGTTTATCTTTTCTGCTGACTCCACAGTGCTTCCTCGGCAGGAAAGTTTACAGAGCTATCTGAGTGGGAGGTGGGGGTGGGTGGGTGGAAGGGACGTGATCAAAGTCTTGAATTACTTGGTTTCGAAAACAGACGAAGCGTCTTTCTCTTCATATGCGGTTCGATGACAGATGAGTGGAATATAACAAAGTGTGACTGTTGGGTTTAAAGCGGAGGACTTTGCTGTCATTTACACTTCCGCACGCATCATTCTGTTAATCTTCCTAGTAAGATTAACTCGTCAGATTAACGCACGCATCAGCCTGTTGTATAGTCTTTATTGTAAGATTAACTCGTCAGATTACCGCACACATCAGTCTGTTGTATAGTCTTTATTGTAAGATTAACTCACGCAGAGTATACGTATCGGTCGGTTAGTCGTTATTGTAAGATCGGCTCGTGCAGACTACCACATTTATCATGCTGACTAGCACGAAGACCACCATGTCGGTCTGCATCATAAGCTGTTCTCATGCAAACTGCCACACAAACAGTGTCTGCAGATTTTATCGTACGACGCTCTCTCACGTCTGACAGCAGTACACGCGCAAGCGCACAGTAAAATCACAGACAATACGTGCGCGGACCATCCACACACGCGCGCACACACACACACGCGCGCGCACGAATAAACGCACGGGGACCCACGGAAGCACTGTTGGCGCGTTTCTATGTTGTTCAAATATCGAAAAGGTAAAAACAAACGCACTCCTTTTTTTTTTAGACCATGCGTAAAGTTTTTTTAAAAAAAACAGCCAGGCAGCCAGCCAAATACCCGACACGCCCAGCACAAACCAAAACAAATCAACCTGACAGCCAGCCCCCAAAACCAACCAAACCAAACCCACTAACATGGCGTAGATACCAGTAGACCACAAGAACGTCCGAGTGGCAGTTAGGACAGGGCGATCCAGTAGGTGAATAGACTGACCCAGACGGCACCCAAGTCTGAAACGTTTCCTGTGTAGATCGCCCTACACCCTGCAGCAGAGGGCATGACCCTGGTCGCCTCGGCCAAGCCTGGTATGACTCGTACAGCGTCGTTCATCAGCCTAGCGGGTATCGCGCACCGATCGACGTTGACAGAAGCGGCAAACATCCACACTGGCACAGCCTGCACGTTCTGACAGCAGCGTTATTACGCCAGCGTTCTCTAAATTAATTAGCTGGCAGGAGAATAGTGGCCGAGACGTGACGAGCGCGTGCAGGGCGAAAGGATATTGGATCGAGACTGCCTCCATCACTGCCACCGCCCCACCACCGTTGTCGTTATCATTGTCGTCGTCGTTACAATGACGTCTTTTAACGCTGTCCTCAAACCCGTAGCCTTGTTTGCAGACGTCCCGTCACTACTGGTGGTAAATATGTCTTCCCCACGTCGTCGTTTCATCTTTTATTGCATGGAGTCCACCTTAACCCCGCCAGACGTCAGCTCCGACCGTTTTCTGATGATGCCATTTTTTCTGATTTTCTTCTGTCCGTTCCGTGTCTGGAATGCTGGTTTTAGCTGAACTATTTCAGACAGATCATACCATTTTCCCAAAGGCTTCTTGAGCATATTTGAATTTTTCTTTATAATCGTCCAATTGTTTTTTGGGTTACAACTTTTTTTGGTGGAGGGGTGGGGGGTAGGTAGGTAATGAGCATTAGACACGAGAACATCATTTTTTCCCGTTCTTCAGTCTGACTGATTGATTTAAAGATTCTCAGGATCAGAAGACATAATGAATGAACCGTGCTGCCCTCTTGCTGAAAGAAATGATACAGTGACTTGTGTTCTGACCTAGGAGAAACTTTAGTACTGCTTTTTTTAAATCTAAAAGAATGAACTGAATGATGATTGGATATTTGAATGAAGTAGCATATTATTGAGTGGATAAAAAGACGAACTGATACATCGATAATGAACTGATGAATGGGTGAAAGAAGAACTTAATGAACGAACATACCAACGAGCTAACATACCGACGAGCGAACATACCGACTAGCGAACAGACCAACGACCCGCTGATAAACTGACCGATGAACGAAAGGAAGAACGAACACATTTATTTACACACACACCCTCCAAAAATCATCGCAAAGCATAATTAATAAAGAACAAATGAGGACAGAGCGCTTAAATTATCGAAAGATAACTCCAACAAAGATACTGGCAGCGCTCACACATAGCCGTATGCAGACGCCTGTGCCCAGGCGTCTGCATACGGCTATGTGTGAGCGCTGCCAGTATCTTTGTTGGAGTTATCATCGCAAAGCAGATAGAGGGCGCTCTGTGCTGGTGGTAGTCATAGCTGCTGTGGTTCTTGTTGTTGCTGTTGTGGTGGTGGTGGTGGTGGTTCTGACGTAGGCGTTAAGCTTGGTGACGTGAAAAGGTATAGCTTATCTCAAATCACGAAGTCCAGCCACCTGTCGCATGCAATCAGCGTTACCCGGAAGGATGAAGTCGCTGTCAGCAAGTGACTGAAACAGTTGGTTGATGGCTTTATGTGCACACGGAGTCCTATTAACAGCTTGTCGCTATCACCCCTCCCCTCCATTCTCTTCCACACCCTCTCTGCGCAGCTTTGACCGCGCCATGAAACTAGGGCTTCTACTTCAGCGATTTTCTAGGTCTGACGTCATAAATCCCTGTTTATATCAGGGTGTATCCGTTACATCTGCGGTTCGGAGTTTCTGTTTTTTTTTTTTTTTGGTCAGTCTTATCAATACACACATCTGACTACATCGTTTTGAAAAAAGGATCCCAGCGCTTTGATGCCACCTGAGTGCCACAACCTATACAAAGCGGTAAATATGGAGAGTGGGGGGATATTTTTTAAAAGAAGCCTTTTAAGAAGCTTCCGAGTCAGGGATGGGTTTCTCGTCGAAAGTTTGTATCTCTTTTTCTGAACATAAAAGGTCCCATAGAACATTTTAAAATCACGTCCTGTACTCAAATGTGTGGAGAAACAAGAAGTGTAATGTAAAAGAAAAAGTAAATTTAACATAAGTGCAAAGACGCAGAGGTGAGGAAGTGTTCCACTTAATTTCCTATTATTAATTTCTGTGTCATTCTGGTGGAGTAGGCAAGTCTGTGTCCATTCTGGTGGAGCAGGCAAGTCTGTGTCATTCTGGTGGAGCAGACACGTCTGTGTCCATTCTGGTGGAGTAGGCAAGTCTGTGTCATTCTGGTGGAGCAGACAAGTCTGTGTCATTCTGGTGGAGCAGGCAAGTCTGTGTCATTCTGGTGGAGCAGACAAGTCTGTGTCATTCTGGTGGAGCAGGCAAGACTGTGTCCATTCTGGTGGAGCAGGCAAGACTGTGTCCATTCTGGTGGAGCAGACAAGTCTGTGTCATTCTGGTGGAGTAAGTCTGTGTCATTCTGGTGGAGCAGGCAAGTCTGTGTCATTCTGGTGGAGCAGACAAGTCTGTGTCATTCTGGTGGAGCAGGCAAGTCTGTGTCATTCTGGTGGAGTACGTCTGTGTCATTCTGGTGGAGCAGGCAAGTCTGTGTCATTCTGGTGGAGCAGGCAAGTCTGTGTCCATTTTGGTGGAGAAGGCAAGTCTGTGTCCATTCTGGTGGAGCAGGCAAGATGAAAAATGTATAGCGTGTGTGGTGAAGGAAGTTGTGGGATCATTAACAACACAGTTTGCTGACCGGACATTCGTGTGTCTGACCCCAGGCTGCGAGTGGGATCTCGCAGTGCGCATGTTTTTGTGTACGTGCATGAGCCTGTCTTTACGACAAGAGAACAGCTGACAGGGCGACACTTAAGGTTACACGGCCTTGTGTGCGTGTCGAAGATTTCAGTCGATTTGGTCAAAAATGGAAAAGGACACACAAAAGACAAGAGAGAAACAGAGGGAAAGAGAGAGAGAGAGAGAGAGAGAGACAGCGTCATAGAAGATGTAAAGATTTAAAAATTGTCTTTTAGGGTCAGGTGGGAGGGATAGTGCATAGTTTAAGATAGTAGCTTTTCCTGTCTGGAAAGAGAGAAGTTACTAATGGGCGTTTTGCTTGTCTGGCTTTTTATCTTGTCAGCTGTTTCCCCTTTTAAATCTGTATGCTGCTTGTCTATGGGAAATCTCCTTTTTCTGAGCATCTGACCCTGGACAGGAGTATGGGAACTATCCTCTTTGGTACTATACGTATGTCATTCACTCCCATTCATTCTTTCTTAACCATTACTACCTCTTTCTTTCCTTCTTTCTTTGTTTATATCTTTCTTCCTTCTATTCCTTCTTCGATCTTTCGCTCCTTCATTCCGTCGTTCCAACTTGTGCTGTCTCGTCCCCGTATTTGCCTTGTTTCAGTTGCAAGCTTTGTGGGCGCTATTTTGTTTCTCGCTCTTCTCGAACACTTTCTCTCCACTAACTCCTGGATAGAGTGCACGAAGCTACCGCCTTGCGTGTCAAAGGGTGCGTGTTAAAATCCAACCGTGGCCGAGGAGTTCAAAATCTCGCAGACTCCATCGCTGGCCATCCATCACTCCAGGCAATGTCCTTCTTACTGCAGCTTGCTGAATCTTTCAGTGAGTGGTCCAGTAATTCCCCTTCCCTCCTCCTGACCCCTTGTGAGAAAGCGCCGCTAGGCTGAAACACTTTCCCTATAAAGTAACCAAATCAGCTGACTGCGCGTGTGTGGAGGGGCAGGGGTGGGGGTGGGGGTCTGTGCGCGCGCAGCTTTGTTGGCTGGTGTCAGTATGGGGGGAGTTGTGGAGAAGCGAATATCCAATCCGAAGTATTTTCTCTGTCTTTGTCGCCACATTTACTGCCATAATATTTATTGCCACGTCAGCCACTGCTACGATCATAACCACACAAAATGGCAATAGACTGACACACATACATAACGCTGGCGCCGTATACCCTGACTTTACTGTCAACAGAGACAGACATTTTACATTCGTAAAAGTGTAAACGTAAACGTGACCTCTGCATGAAGACGGAATCCAGTGCAAGCAGCCCTCAAAGACAGAGGGGCTCAGTGGAGCAGACGGATCGAGAGAAGAAAGGCGCAGACAAGCTGCAGCGACAAAGACTTCAAAGTAATTAGAAAGATGAGCAAAGAGAGGGTAAGGGAAATGTAGACGGAGAGAGATCTCTCTCGACCGCTGTCTCTAGCGGTCTCTTGTCTCCCTCACTCGTTCGCTCACTCACACTCACTCCCCCTTGTTAAAGGATAGTGGTCTTGTGACAAAGAAATCGAATCGAATCACTCTCACTCACTCACTCACTCATGCGCGCGCGAGCGCCGATGACATCCTCACCCACGCGTGAGTGCCCATGCACTTCCACGCACTCACTGACAGCACGTGCACGCACAAGAAGCAGCCGGATTTGACTATGACCATCATTTCAATAATATGCTGTTGAGTCGCTCATCACTGGCTGCGCGACACCCAGACGTTCGTTGAGTACCCAACCCTGTATTCCATGCTCCGCCCCCCTCCCCTCCCCGATGAGTAGAAAAGACAGTGACATTTACCGGATGAACACTGTTTCCTTTGAAACAGCTAGCCCCATAATTGCCAACTAAGCATTCCCCATAAAACCGCCTACAGAGTAATTATCGCGTGAACAGTTTTAACTGCGCGATAGCTACAGAGTAGAAAGAGTATGAGTCTCTCCCCACGCACGCGCCTCTGTACGTACGCACATGCAAAATAATACACATTTCTGTCACCCGCTTGTGCACACACATACACACAAGCACACACACGTACATAACCGTGCACACAAACTAATATGCATGCACACACGAACCTTGAGTTCAAACGTAACGCACGTGCACTGACGTGCTCGCACGGTCACTAGCATGCAGTATACATAACGCACACACAAGCGCCGAGTGAACGAGCACAGATCACCGACAAATATGGGCTGTCAGCCGATACCCTGGGGTCTGGCATCTGTTGTGGAGCCTTTGACTACAGATCCCGCCAGGCCGCTGGGTTTGGGGTTGGGGGGGGGAGGGGCGGTCGAGGAGAGTAACCTTTGAACAAAACGAAATAAAAGCGACACTGGAGTGTGGTTCTTTCTGTATATGGCGACATGTGTTGGTCACAAAAGAATGTTCGTGGGCGACAGCAGGCTAGTGCACATGGAGAGTGTTTAACTTCCTTCCCTGCCCACATATCATGCAGCTCAAACATCCGGCCGCACCAGACCACAGAACTGCCCGGCATGCGTTACTTATCAGCTCACAGAGCTGGACCGACAATTTCAGATTATCTGCCGATGTCGACCTGCATGTCGAGTGTCCGCTAGCCAGTCTACCCAGGGGTTCAAGAGTGCAGTTCACAAAGCATTCAGATCTGCAAAGCAGATTGAGATTTTGCGCTTAGTCCAATAATATACAACCAACAGAGCGTACATTCTTAGCACGAAGTGCAGTCAACAGAGCGTTTTACGTTTTGTCGTGGCTGTGATCATCAAAGGTTCTAGCCCTCAGGCCCTCGGGCAATATATCTGAGTTGGACAAGAACGTGCAGAAGTATGTAACGGTACCTGGTTATACTTATAAGCCGTGTTGTACCCTCCCGAAGCTTCTTTCGTTCTCCATTTTATTTTGAACATTATTGTTTGTTTTACTATATTCTGCGTTCCTCTTTTGGGTTACGCACAAAAGTTTCCTTATCAGCCCATCAGAAAGTCTCGCGGACTGTAATTGCGCTCTTGAGATTTGTGACGGCTGGCTCGGCAGAACAGAGGCATCCGAGGATGATGTGCACACCAGCGTCTGCTGTCTCCCAGATCGATGCCGTTGCGATTGATTTTGCATTCTGGGATAAGCGCCCGATAAACTGTTTAACTCTTCCCTGTCCACTACCCCCTCGCCTATTCTTAATCACTGTCTTTTTCGCTTCTCGAGAACAGATGGGTGTGAGCGTGTGTGTGTTGTGTGTGTGCTCGCGTGCGCGCGCGCGAGTGTGATTGTAATTAAATCAAAGGGAGATAAATCTCTCGCAGTGCATCCGGAGTTTGCGATAGGTAGAGCAGGAAAGCGGATGGAAACAGAGAGGCAACTTGCAGCAAAGATGACTCCTTCGTGATAATGACCCCTTCTACATCATTACGTAAGCGTTGCTGGTCTTGGCAATCTTCTGCAAGAATCGCGAAGCCAGCTTCGAGCTAATTGCAGTCAGACGATCGAAGACCGAATTTGAGACCCATCTTCGTCATGTTGCAATAGGTTCGCAGATTAACATCCCAGGAAGTAGCGGCTGGTCTAGGAAGACGTGCGCAGGGCCACAGGCAGATGGGGTGGGAGGGCAGGGCTCTGCCTAGGGGGCGCTGTTCGCTAATGGACATTCTTCCTGTTTTCCTTTTTTCGGAATCAGCTCACGCAAGGAACGCAGAGAAATGTTGGCCACAGACTGACATTTGCGCATGCGTTGCAGCATTTCTAAGCAGCAAAAAATAACCTAAAATGTGTGAGAGAGAGGTAGGGGGCTGGTGTGGGTGTGTGGGTGCGTGCGTGTGTGGGTGGGTGTGTAGGTGGGTTGTGGCGGTGCTGGCCACCCTGGGTTTGCGCTGTTTCAGTCTGGACACTACTGTGAACTCACCTCACTATTATGACGGCCCCTGTTAGTAGCTGTCAGATCAAAGTATTGGGCATTCTCCTTCTCCCCTTTCATCCCCCTCGAGTCCTTCTCGCCATTTCCTCTCTCCCTCCTTTCCTCCGAGTATAAGGTACCATCTTTTTTCCTCACTAGCGTTGAGTAAAGGTTTGCATTCTATGAAGTTGTGGGTCGGAAGGATGTGTGGTGTGGGTCGGTATATAAGAGTCATGGTGCGTGTGTGGATGCGTGCGTGCAAGAGTGTCGGATGGGTAGGAGTGAACACGAGGGGGAGCGCATGGCTTTTCTGCGCACATGTTGTGTTGGCTTTGGAACGAGCGCCGAGACTAACAAATAGTCGCGTCATGTAGCGACAGTCAGATAGCACAAACTCGTCTCATTAACGATTTATTTAATGAGAACGGCAATAAGGTCGTGGATCTGACAAACGTCCAGAATGCGTGCGTGGATTATTATTTCCCAGATGATTAGTGTAATTTGGCGTTCCAGTCCTCACCTCCCTGCTCTACCCCCCCCCCCCAACAGATTGTTGAGGGTCAGAAATGTAAGCGTCAAGGGGTGGGTTGCATGGGCGTTCGTACCTCCTTTCGTAAAGACGCAGCTAAAATAAACAGTATGAATGGGCCTTACGACGTTCTTAGGAACTGAATGAAAGACGGAACGTTCATGCAAGCCAAAGTCGATGCCCACACTTATGAATGAGCATCTAGCAGGCACGGTCTATAATTCTGCTTGGTAACTGATACACACGCAGGATTGAGTTTCCTGCGGAAAGATATGATGGGGGAAAGTTAGACAAGCAATATTAGGTTTTGGAAAGGTCCGAACTGGGAACAGAAAATATTACAAGACAAACGGTAATGCTAAGCTGACAGATTTTTTTGGTGTTTTAAAACCAGTACAGCCCACAGAAAACTAGTTTTCAAACAATGCTAATTTAAACAAGAACAAATGAGGACAGAGCGCTATAAAATCGTCAAACGACAACCCCAACAATGTACTGGCAGCGCTAGACACAACCGTATGCTGACGTATGCAATCAAGGGAGCCTATCGTACCCATACACGTAGCAAAGAGAGAGTCGAAAGTAAGGAACGTGGCAGATCTTCAAAAAAGATCTGCCATCCCTTTCTTTTAAACGACCCTAGTCTTCACACGGCTAGCCCCTGGTGTACCACGTGTGCATACAGCGAATCCCTAATTTACTTTCCAGGATTTTCTTAATAGGAGACATACAGTCTGGACCGATTCTATGTTATTTATTCTCGCCAAAGATCAGGCATTATATTATTATATTTTTTTCAAAACCGAATCCTCCTAAATTATATAACCACATATAGTATAACGACAACCCCAACAAAGTACTGGCAGCGCTAGACACAACCGTATGCTGACGTATGCAATCAAGGGAGCCTACCGTACCCAAACACGTAGCAAAGAGAGAGTCGAAAGTAAGGAACGTGGCAGATCTTCAAATTTATAGCGCTCTGTCCTCATTTGTTCTTGTTTCACATATAGTATATATATATAAATCGTACAGCTCAGTTCACATTATTCTTTTAAGCCTTACACATATGTTGAGGCCTTATGCTCCACAAGGAGGAAAGAGGACTAAACTAACCAACTAACTTGCACATAATTATTATTTTTTAAAATGAATATTAGGAAGTGTGATACACTTTGTGTAACTCTCACATCTTTCCTCGAGATATTGTCCATAGAATTTAGAGTATGGTCACTGAACCATCCAAGTAAATTGCAAACGCGTCCGCATTCAAAGGTGACTGTATTAGAGAGTTTCATTTCATTTACCCGTTACTTGGCGGTATCTGCGAAGATATAACAGTCAAAAGACTCAATGTCGAAGGGTATTTTGTTGTATTGAGATATCACAGCAAACAGTATAAAGGTCAGTGGGTGTGACCAGCAATGTGTACAAGGATAAAGTCTATATATTAGTATGTTACGACATCCTTACTAGCACACCCGACGCTCTGCAAAAGTGTGTAAGAGGAAAGCGGGTAGAAGGTTGGTTGGTTGTTTGTTGCATATCGTCCCGCTCAAATTATGTGCATATCAGGTCAGCGTTGCTGAGACAACGTGCTGCCACACTGGGACTGGAGTCACAACACAGGCTTCAGTCCCACCCAGTCACATTATACTGACAACGGGCCAACCAGTCCTAGTACTGTTCTCTATAGTGCCAGGCATCTGGAATTTGATTGTCAAATTTGAAGTCTTAGGTACGATTCGGCAGGGGTGCGAACCCTCCACTAGACCACCAAAGCGGTCGGCGGGTGGCAAAAAAAAAAAGAATGAAAGAAGGAAGACAGAAAGGAAGACGGGAGGGGAAAAGATAAGGAAGGAAGGAAGCAAGAAACGAAGAAAGAAAGAAAAAAGAAAGAGAGAAAGAAAGAAAAGAACGCTCTTTTTAGTGTAGAACCGAAAATCAAAGGGACATTATTCTGCGAACCTATTCAGTTGTCTCCCTTGTCGTCTCACGCCGGGCACGCTGCTGGCTAGAGGCTGAATCAATGTGCTGACGCCAGCGACGGCCGCAACGCTTCTACTTCCCCCGCCGCCACTTCCACCAGCGGCATCCAGCACCACGACCGACACCTTGCTGCGATGCGGAGACCCACAGACTGCTAGCTGCAGCTACAGCGACTGCTTCCTACGCTACTGGCTGCTGCGAGCGAGCGAGTGAAAGAGAGAGTCGGAGCTGGAATCTCCACCGTTCTATCGGTGGCGTCCTCTGTGCGCCCTGGGAGTTTATCCAGCGCCCAGTGTTCTGTGAGAGACGACTTACAAGTAATAAGGACCTAGGATGTGTCTAATGTTTAGCAAGAATTGCCAGTATTCCACAGCTAGGGATACACGGCGTGTGCTTTCACCACCAGCGCTAAACGTGCGCGTTTTGCCAGTACATTGGTGCCAGGAGTGCTGAGAGGCCTGTCTAAAGATTCTCCGCTTGTTCAATCATACTTTCGAATTCGGAAAAACGCGCTTACAAGGCAGATGTACAACCTGTAAAAATAGCTATCGTGGACTTATTTTTTTCTCTCGGCCTGTCTCCAAAGGATGAAGTGATCGATGCCAGAAACAGGTTACTGAAAAATCTCTTTCTGGTTGACCGTTGGCTGCGTTCGCCTTTCTTGTGGATATCTGTGACAGTATCTCGAAATTTTCTCGCAGTTTTTCTTCCCGGTCTCGAACCTTATAGGATCCCCGAAACTTGTCCCCATTCCACGGGCTACGGAACAGGGTCGGGCATGGTCGCTGGGACTGAAGACGTCTGATGGGTAATGGCCAAACGTGGCTACTGATTCTTTGGAGAGCTGGCCGTGGAGAAAATGGATTCTGAATGGCATTAGGCTGGCAAAAAGAAGCCCCGTTTGTGGAAATTATGAGCGAAGGCTCCGCCCGTGCTGCCGTGTAGTGACACAAACACCATCTTTGTGAGGTCCTGGTAAGTCACGATTTTCATCATCACGCCGCCCGGTGCTCAAAGTGCGAGACTATTGTTAGCGTTTTCCAAAAACAAAACAGCAAAGGATCAGATTTTGTTACGGCATACAGAGGCAGGCAGTAGTTGAGAAAACTAATTACGCTTTCTTCCCACACTTCGTCTTCAAGAGGTACTGTTTCCATTATCTGGACTTCATTTGCGTCTTCGTGGAAAAAAAAAATTCGGAAGATTGTAGCTGCCTCTAAATTTTTTTAACCACAGCGTGCTGACGTGCAAGGTGTCCACACTTCGTTCAACCCCAAGGCATATGTCCTTGACCGTACGTGTAGTGGGAGGGTAAAGTGTGCGTCAAAAGTGCGTGAGCTGCTTTAATAACCGATCCGTGATACTGTGCAGGCTTTTTTTTCTGATTTTATCTTACATTTTGTTGAAGTTGAATGTTGTGAGAGACAACTAAGCGACACATATCCAGCACCTGTGCAGGCTGCCACAACTGTTCGACAACAAGGGGGCAAGACAGTGACTACAAGAAACGAGGACATTTAAAAAAAGTATTTCGTCTTTTTCTCTGAAACGGGTGAAGTTAGCATAGGCGAATGACTTGGCCAAAGCATCCGTCCTTGGTGTAGTCCAGCGCCTGTTTAGTGGTGTCGACGTCAAGTCTTTGTTTACGAGACAGCATCACGCAAAAGATTCTGCTTGGTTCGTGTTATTCTTTTTAGGCAATCAATAGCGTATTAATGAATGGTGTGTTTGGATGTTGTGGGAGTGGTTTAGGCTGGAGGTGGGCGTCGTTTGAAACCAACCACCGGCGCTGGCAGCAGCTCGAGCGAAATATTTTGATGAGTGTGAAGGGCTTTGCTCGATCGCTGGAGTGCCAGAGACTAAGTTGTTGCCCAGCGGGCACGTTCTATCTGCGCCTGTTTGCCTGCACGTGCGAGCACGGCCTTGTTGGCTTGTACTTGTGCTTCTGGAGATTTTCCTGGACGCTGTCCGCCACTCCCAAGAGCTGTGCCTCCATGTCTGGTCAGACGGCAAGGGGTTAAAGCACAAAGGGATTCGTCTGGGGAAGAAAAACTCCTCTGCCCCAGTCCGCCAGCTGCCGAGCGATCTGCGAAGCTTCCACGACTGCTTTCAAAACCGCGACATCCAGGTGGAAAGGAGGTGGAAATGGATTGTATGACGCATGAGGGCATGCGAGTTTTCTCGCCTTGAAGATCTCCAGCAAGGAATAACAGGTCTCTTAGGCTGCCTCCACGTGAGGACGATTGAGCTCAGCAAACATGAACAGCTCCTCGGCTTCACTGTTAACCCCGCCTGCTCATCTGCTTCCCTTCTCGCTCCTCAACCCCCCAGCACGCTCACGTCTCCCACCACTGACTTCCCCCCTCCGCCCTCGCAACGCCGACGCCATGCAACCTGACGACATCGTTGGTGCTGATGACGCTTCTGACGTCACGGACTATCCTTCGTTCTGATTGGTCGTCGCGCGTCAAGGCCTCGACGTTTATTAAAATAACGTCGCAACTCTGCGTGTGCATGTGGGCGCGCGCGTGTGCGGCAGCGGCGGCGGTGGTGGTAACGTGTGTGGGTACGGTCCCAACAGAGAGGAGAGACAGCCCGTAACGCTGGAGCTTGGGTCGCTTCGAGACACGGAACGTCGCAGGCCCGAGCGACACAGCTGAGGACTGGAAGGTTAGTCCCTCGTGCATCGCGTGCGTGCGCGTGCGTTTGCGTGCGGTGAAGCAGTGTTGTGGCCCAGCGAAGTTGCGCGTGAAGACCGAGAGCGAGAAAGAGAGAGGCTGGGCTGAAAGACGTGGAATACCACAGCGCGCGGCAGTTCATTCTAACAGTTTTACACTGACGTGTGGGAGCCAGAATTAGCAGCAGCAGCAGCAGCAGCAGCAGCAACAACAACAACAATAACCCTGCCACTCGCTTTGCGGGGGAAGGGCGTTGAGCCCGTAGTCTCTGCCCGCGGTTTCTACCCGTCGTCAGTGAGATGAACGAGACTCTGATAACGACGGCGGTCGAATGACGATAGTCGTCAGTCACTGTGCCGACATGACGTCGGCGACTGAAGCCTCGGCAGACTTTCCCGCGAGCGATGTGTGCGTGTACAGGGGTAAGTGAACAGTGAACAGGTGTTTGACGTGCATGCGGATGATAGTGTGCAATATCTCTCGATGTGCAGCCGCGAAACTGTGCGGTGTTCATGAATGTCCTTCTAAGGCTGGCGCCACACGATTTGTTACATCATCACCCGGCGCAGCTTGGCCGGCAGATTTACTTGCATGGCCTTTCCGCGAATCGCAGTTTTGATCGATTTTTTTTTTTTTTTGCTGAACGTGCACACCTGTTTCTTGTTGAAAGGTTTTGATGGCCAGTTGACGAATCTGGCGTTGAAACGAATGTGAGGACAGTTGATCGATATCGATAGCAATCAAACTCCTTCCCCCCCCCCGCCTCTTTCGCCACAGAGACGGACGCACCCACACACGCAAATCTATTCGCTTGCGCGGGCTCATAGATGCACATACCCCTTTCACCTTATAGATAGGCGTCTTATCATCTACGCCCTTCAAATCCCCTATCGAGGGGTCAGATGCATTATTTACTGGTGAACGCTACGTTGAAATCTTTCCCTACCTTGTCCAGAACCCCGAGCCTTTGTGTGAACTGTCAACGCTGAAACTTGCCTTAGGATCTCTGACTATTTATTCAGAAAATAAAGGGTGTGCGAATTGAGCCCTCAAAGTTCGCTTAAGCCATTTTTGTGAATCCACAATTCGCTCCAGGCTTCGAAAACGACTTTTTAACTGGCACGTGTTAGAACTACTGAGTGCCGAGAAAAATATTTCGGCAAACGACACGGACTATGTCCACAGTGGAAACGAAGCATGCTTAGATATGAGGAGCCATTTCACTTACAGTGACTCTGGTTCAGATTAGGTCTTGTCAAAGTCTACACGATCTATTTCGCGTCTTTAGACGGAAGTGACCAGAGAAGACAATCAGCAAACTATGGACGTCTGTTGTCAGATCGTTTATCTATAAATGCAGGCGAGGTGTGAAAGTTGTTTACACGTTAGGCACAGTTCGCTTTCTCTGTGGCGTGAGGAATAAAAAATCCAGATTGTATCAGCTGAACCCTGCAGCAACGGCATGTAATTTACTGGGAAACTTGCCATTTAATAGCAAACGAGCACGGACCACTTAAACGGAAATGAAAAACAACGTCTTTGGAAAGCTGAAGAAAATGAATAGGCGCCTGAAAATGACACGCGAAGCTATTAGCGGACTGACCTATGCGATGGCAGAGAATGGCTGTAATTCTAGCCAGAAAAACAATTATGCGTTGGTCTCCAGTCCTGGAGGTGGGAGATATTTTATTAATACCAAAGGCTTGTCCTGCTGTCGTACGGCTATTAAGTATGATCATTACAACTGGGCAGGTTGTCACTGTAGATGAAAGACCTATAAGTGTTGGCTATTTCAGTGAAGATAATTGCTCTTTTATGTGTAATGTAGAAAGAAAGCTGCTGAATGAAAATTGTCGTTCTTTTTCGCATGTCACACCACGCCGTGATTCGCTCCATCCTTCTGTGAACTCTGTTTGGCTTTTGGGGCGCGCCATTGATGAAAGCTTCAGTTGGGGTAAGAAGGGTAAATAAGCTGAGGGTGAAGAGAGAGAGAGGCTGGGAGAGAGAGTGAGAAAATATTGTGAAATAACCTGAAGAGTGAAGAAAAAGGGGGAATTCTAGAGACTCGGAGATTATTCAAACAACTGCTAGCTGTTATTGCAAGCGAATGCCAAAACCACAGGAAAAGGATCTGTGCCCAACAAGAGATCCGTACCCACAACCCTCATGGTCTGGGCGACAAGCGCGAGTTGCCGCTACGCTGTGGGGCTGTTCCCCTCTCCCTTTTCTCTCTCTCTCTCGAGGGGTGGGGAGTGTGGTTTGGTGTTCTTGTGCTTCTTTCGAACACTGCACCGCACCACACAGAAAGGTAAAATCTAAAGTAGGTGGAGGGGGATCTTCTCTTGCGTTCAGGGTCCACTGTAGTCCATTATGTTGTCCCCTCCTCCTCCTTCTACCTCCCATGTGCACGAGGTCGCAGCCGAACAACAGCACTAGCAACGAGTAAATATATTTTCCGAGCGCAGCTGTGTTCGGCGTAAATCGAGGGACTGAATGGAAGAAGCTATCAATCTCATCTCCTGTCACGTCAGAGCGTGACGCCTAGCGCGACATACATCTGAAGATGAAGTGCTAGTTGTAGCGCCTCACACCAGCGACATCTTGCTTCTTACAGTTCTTGATAAAACGAAACATCGAGCGGGGCTTTGGAAAATCGGGTGGTTTACCCCTCGTGTTAATGTTGTGCTCAGTCGAAAATGCGAAAAGGAGATGTAATATTTCTGTGGGCTTGACAAGATTTTTGTAATAGAAGCAAGGTCTGTCCCTTTTTTCGTGTCTATACAAAAGCAAGCTATTATTTCGTCCACAGAAGATTGTTTTCACCCCGCTGTGCCCAGCCCCAAGCCTGGATGAGACAGGAGGTTTTGGCGAAGGGTTAGTTACCTGTCGAAACCTCTAACCTACAGAAATGCAGACGAGAGAAATTCAGAAGACCTCATCCCGGAAGAAGATGGATCTCCAGTGGGAGGAGCTACGACGCTGAGAAGTGAAAGCCAGATTTATCTGGAAGCTGTCAGCCGACTGCCATCTTTTCAACCAGGCCTACCCTCGCCATAAAGACATGAAACGTGAAGACCTTGTGTGAAGCTGGAAAGACAGCACAGGTGGCTGCCGAAAAAAAACCCCTTTCATGTCGCTATCCTGGGAATTAGCGAGTCAAGACGGATACATTCCGGACGATGGAAGATCACAACAGGAGAGTTGCTGCTGGCCTCGGGTCATGAAGACGACAACGCGCCACACTCCCAAGGAGTAGCAATGATGCTGTCGAAGACATCTAGGGCAGACAGAAATGGCTGGATGGGAGGTTCACGGTCTGCAGTTCATAGCAGCTTCCTTCTAATGCATGAGCATGTACACAATCCAGTGTTACTCTTCAACAAACAACAACGATGATCGGAGCAAAGATGCTGGTTTTCACACGGATAGACCCTGCACAGAGCCGATCGCAACGCTGTGCATTATCCTGGAGCAGTCATTGCAGTGGAACTCGATCGCCACTCTATGGTAAAGTCACTGACAACGAGAAAGCGTTTGAAAGGAATTCACTCTGGAAGCTGCCGAGAAACTATGGAGCGCCGGAGAAGATCACCAACATCATCCAGAAGTCACGTGAGGGAATGCTCTGCAGATCGGTGCATGACTGTTAGCTCACCGGTGTTTTCCCGATGCGGAATGGGCTTAGAAAAGGCTCCTTACTGTCACCTTCCTTGTTCCTTCTGGCTATAGACTGCTCATGACAGCCTCTACAACACAAAGTAGTGCATCCAGTAGTCACAGTTGGATGATCTCCACGTCCACAACGACCTGTCCCTCCTTTCTCAGATGCAGCAGATGAAAGACAAAACTAACGTCGTTGGGGAGTCAATTCTACTCGCTAGAGCCTCATCGTTTACAGAAGGCAGACAGAGATCCTCCATCGTACTGGAGGGCAATGCACTAGAGGAGATGGAAAGCTTCACCTACTTTGAGAGCGTCGACGACAGAAAGGTTTGAACAGATGGCGATGTGAAACTCAGGATTGGCAAACCAAAGACTGCTTTTCTCCTGCTGAAGAACCTAAGGACATCCAGAAACATCTCGAACAAACCCCAAAATCAGGGTATTCAACAGCAGTGTTAGACGTTCTATGGAACTGAGACATAGAGAACCACACTCACCTCCACCAAGCAAATCTAGACTTTCAACACCTGTCTGACAAAGATCATATTCATCCGCTGCCCTGATTCCATCAACAACCGAGAACCGTGGCAGCAGACGAGACAGAAACGTGAAGGAGATGAGATCGTTCAAATACGTCGGATAGGGATCAGCCACACCCTCCGCAATCAAACCTTCAGCGCCACAAGACAAACCCTCACATGGAACCCCCAGGGAGAGAGGACAAGAGATCGTCAAGAAATACCGGGCGCCGTGACCTCGATGCAGAGGTTGTGCAGATGCAGTTGTTGGCTGGAAGGAGAAGGAGGGTTGAGGGTGGTAAATGGTTTTGGGAAGGAGTGGAGGGAACCGAACTGGCTGGACATCCCCCACCCCCGACTGTCAGCCCTGGAACCAGATGCCAAGTGAAGAGAAAAGTGCGTTTGCTGGTCGTGGGTCGTGGGTCGTGGGTCGTGGGTCGTGCATCTACGACCTTTTTTTTATCTATAAAGTGCTTGCCAGATGTTGTCAGGATTTTCGGGTTTTGTTCGGCGTTAATCGCCGTTCCTCTTCATTGCGCGTTTAGGCAGTTTCTTTCCTCCACCATCTCCCGGACATGTTCGTCTGCCACTTTTTTTCTCCCATACCTCCCCACGCGCTCTCTCTCCTTTCTATCTTATCGCCTATTCTGACATTTCAGCTGGTAATTATAGTACCAAACATTATATAGTTATAAAAGATGACACTTTTTCAAACCGGTGGGACATTAACTAAATGTCAGACTGATTATTAGATTCCTCCCCCCCCCCCCACTGTCTGAAACATAAACTACAGGGTACAAAGAGTGGTACCTAGTCGCGATCTGTCGTCCTGTCGTCTTAGCTTTTATATAATCGATTTCTTATGTCTCCAGTGGTTCTGAAACCCAACGGCTTTATATCTTTGGGCCCTTCCCTCTCCCTTCCCCACACCCAACCTTCAATGGCTCCTTCCGGATAGTCAGGATTATATGTGGTATCTGTGTGACTGCTCTATGGCAAGTAATCAGTTTTTATCCGTGGTAATAACAGCACATTGATCTCAGCGCGCGAGAGGGGCTATTTCCGGCTAGTCATGCGCGGCGAGTGGTTTACGCTGCGGCAGCAGGCGCAGAAAACTCTGCGGGCCGAGCGATAAGCCTGACGCAGGGTTATAGCCCCGAGAGGTACTGAATGGTAAGTGATATTGATCGTGTTCCTATCGGGTCGCGTGGTCTAATGGGTAAGTCTGTGATGAGGCAAGGGACTACTTGAATGAGCGAGGTCGTTCTGTTGATACGGTCTGCGGTGTAAAAAGTAAAGGTTGTCCGGTGCCCTACTTTTAGGTGGTAGAGGAGTGGCTGCGCCTGAGATCCACGCTTTTCTGTGGGTCAGCATCGTGAGGGCAGTGCTCCTCTTCCTCGCGCCCTTACCTTCCCTGACCCATGGGTCAGGTACCAGCTCAGGTCATCCGCATCCCCCTTTGTGGTATAATTGAAGAGTTTCTGTTGAAGAGTGTTGTCAGTCCGATGATTGTCTTACCGCCTTTCTGTTACAGTTCTCATTACACCAAGAGGATGCTTGTTTTGTTTTACTAAAAAAATTAAGTTTCTAGAAACAGTATTCTCTTGCAGTGCTGCGGCGAAAGACGAAAACAGTTTGTTAGTGTTTAAAATTTAGTATAGGTTTTTACTGATTAATTCGTATGATTCAAAGATTTGAAGGGACTGTGTACGTTGCCATCTCATTCTCTGATCTTTCCTCTTCACTCTCTCTCTCTCTTCCCTGTTCTCTCCCTCGCTTTCTCTCTCTTACACTCTCTCTCTCACACTTTCTCTCTTTCACTCTCTCTTTGACTCTCTCTATTTCCCTCTCTCTCTTTCACTCTCTCTCTTTCACTTTCCCTCTCCCCCTCTCCTTGTGTACCTCTATCTCCCCTTCTTCCCTTCTCCCTCAGCTGTCACCCGCCCTTTTCTGCGGTTCCCCCCTATTTCTCTCTCAGTCTGGCACTAACATCCTTTTCCCCCCCAAATCTTTTTTTTTCTTTTGCTAACAGATTTTTTAAAATCGTGCAACACAAATCTTCTCACACAAACCTCTTTCTGCTGTTTCACTTTACTGACCCGACGGAGCTGCGACGGTACCTTGGAACTAAAATAAGTTTTGCTCAAGCTCTCTTGACGAAAACATTTCACGGTCACTCACATCTTTCTGGCTGTGTGCTGGAAATAATTTCCACGCTAGGGCTGTATACAAAGTAAAGCTTCTCTTCTATCCACGCAGATGGGGTGGCTTCAGGATTGGGGTGGGAAAGAGAAATTAGGTAAACAAAGAAGAAACGGAGCGAAGAGTTGAAAGAAGCAGGCAGACCTTGATTAAGCATCCGCTACCCGTTTGATGGATGTGAACACGCCGACGCGGTTGCCTTCAGCAGCTAGAGCAGGACTAGCCAAAACTGCCGAGTTCTGATCGAAGTCTTAACCCTGATACGCTCTGAGGACTGCGGAGGGTCCCCCCCTTGCCCCTTTTACCAGTACTCGGGGCCCGTCTGACATTTTTACGAATAATAGGGAACCCGTCTACTTCAAATTCTGTCGAACTTCAAGTCCATCTATTTTTATTCCATCTCCACCTGTCACTTCGATTTCTTGTGCCAGTTTATATTCCCTGCTGACGAACAAAATCAGGTCAAAGTGTATGCAATAATGCTTCTCTCCCTGTTATAGATGTTACATATCTGATACTACCAGGCTTGATTAGAATATAAATTCGAGTGGTAAAATCTCGTATTTCACTTTACAAATTTAGTAGCAATCTTTGCGTCAAATCAACTGGCCTGGCGTTTCGATCTGTTGTCTCAAAACTCTTGCGGAGTATAATAGCGTTCTGTCCAAAATTTCGTTGTCTGGAGTTCAGGTCGACTGTTTATTGTAGGCTGAGCCACCTGCCTGGCAAGACAGCACCAGGAGGCCAATAGAAAAAATGACTCAAGCGTTCAGACCGTTACTATTCCCACTGGCGAGGCTCATTTTTCTGACCACATTTATCGCATGGCACGGCCAGCCTGTTGGGTGGAGCCGTAGTATGTAACCGGGCTTTAAAATATTTACGTTCGTTCGAGTAGGATATTTTTTCGTTTTTGCTTGATTTACTTGATTTATTTCCATCCTGGAACACCCAGCTTGCTCGCATCGATACTTGCGGGGAGGGGGACGATTTCGGACCTTTTAATTCTGAGAGCTGTTTCGCGCGGTTTGCTTCACATGCAGCTAACTGCCTTGGAAACGGATAGAAGTCCTCATCCAACCAATCAGCAGCTAAGTTTGACCACAGGCATTTCAACAGCAGAACGCCAAACGTGCGGAGGAAAGTGCATGTGTCCTGTCCTGTCACAGATTTAAAAACAGGGATGCGGTGGTAATAGCTTTGGTTCAGATCTGGGAGTAAAGCCAAATAAGGCTGAGCTAACAAGATTGGCTTCTGTGAGCAGAAGCGAAGGATTTAAGTACGGGGCTCCTTAGCCTTTCAGAGGGCGGGCCCAGTTTAGTTGTCCGAAGTTTCCTCTAATCACATCCGCACCGATTCTTCGCGAAGCAGACAAACAAAGCTTGCAGCTATGCCTGATAGTATTTTCTGCCCAGGGAAATTTTTGCCGCCGAAGCCTGGCGTGACGACTGATCGCTTTTGTCTGGCATACTTCGATTAGGATTTCTGGGCCTTGAGGTTGTTAGATAAGAGAGTACGGCCACAAGTTACGTGTCCTACATTCATTCTCTATCGTGTGTTCAGTGCAGTCTTCTGGGCGTTCTTTCTTGCGCGCTGCCCGAGAAACAAACTAGGTCAGACTGTGCAGGAAATCTCACCGAAAAGACAGAACTGACAAAATACAGAGCAAGAGAAACTTTCACAAACTAAAGTTGGATGACGTGTGCCTTTAGAACTGTAGGTCGGGGAGGATTGCACGAGCATTCGTATCTCCTTTCTATTCATAAAACCGATCATAAAAACGCCTATTCACCGTCTAACATGAACGAGACAGTTTAAAGCGAAGAAGCTGATGTGCGTACTCGTGTCAATCAACAAAAGATTTTAGGTTTTGCAGAGTGAGTGAGTTCTCTGTGAAAAAGGAAAAAAACAAACAAAAGAATAGAACAGAGAAGAATAAATAATCCAAAAGCAAGCAGAAGACATTTAAATGTGGCTGCAGGAAAAGGTTACAAGCACTGGCTTTGAGATAAGACAACAGGGCTGTTTGAGACAGTACGAGGTGGAAGCTTTTCATCAAAGTCACACCTGCGCAGTCGCACGGGCGTTAAAAAAAATACTGCTTTTTCTTCGCATTTCTGTCTGTACTCCTTGGTTTGCGACGTCCTTTGACACTTAACCTCCGGCCTTTGGGAAATATATTGATGACGTTATGTCATAGGTTATTTAACTCGCCAGTCTTCCTTCTCTTTATCGTCCGGTCCCTCGTCCTGAGGTGCCAAAGCACTTTTTAAAAAAATTTGGATTGGTCATGGTGAATTTTTTCTGTGTTCTTGTTGGGGTTCTTCGCAATGTAGACTTTCGTGCAGTGTCAGACTCAGTTTTCGATTCCTTTGTTTTTGTCTGTTTTGGCTATCTAATTGTATATCTTCTCATATTTCTGTCTTGCAGCTTGCCCTCCCGTTTCTCATTCTCTCTCTCGTCTCTCTCTCTTTCCCTCTCCCCCCCTCTCTCTGTATTCCTGTGTATTTCTCCGTGTTTTCTGTTTTGTTTTGTTGTTTTTTTGCCGGGCTTCTCTTTTTATCTTTTTCGTCTTCATTTGTTGTTTCGACCATGTTGTATTTCAGTTTGAGTGTCTGTCACGCCACCCAAGGGAGATCACGAATTCGAAACACAGTATTGCTGTGCTGACTTAAGGCTGACTTTTCTGAGTGTTCGTAACTGCCCTCGGGTCCTGAGATTGGACGTAAGGCCCTACGTCTGTTACGTCCACCGTTACGAATGAACAGGAGATACGAACTCCTGTGTTACCCAGCCCTTGTGACGTGTGTTCATACTACCGTGTTCACGGACGCTATTGTGTATGCAGCCCGGAACGGACTTATCAAACTCAAACTGAGCTAGAATGTTGCCGATAAAAGTTCAAATTTAAGCAAGGAAAGGATTAAGTTCCCGAAGTCTAGTGTCCTCACTGCCCAGGCAGGAAAATGCGGATCAGGCACGGATGCTATGATAATGAGAGAGAGCTGTCCGGCTGTGACGTCATGGACGATTCACCCAAGACTGCCGACGCGCGCGTGCGAGCGAGAGCGAAACGCGTTCAAGGTAGATGGTACGGGGGTGGGGTGGGGGTAAGAGGTGGGCCGTTGGAGGAGAGCCACCAAACGAGCAAGAGGAAGACAAGAAAAGCAAACGAGGGAGAGAGAGAAAAAAACCATAGACCAACAGACAGGTTGAAATGCGTGGTCTTTCGATCGCTGTCTCCTTGTAACGACCTGTTAACACCGGGACGTGAGCGATTTAGCCTCTGTGCGCTGGCCTGAGGATTGGCTGGGGAGTGAGGTAGGTCTCAGATGTGCTGGCAATATACACTAGGACGATAAGCAGTCGGTCCTGACTACTTGTAAACAGCTGCTATCTACATATACAGGGGAAATACTTGTGCTTTAGATGAGATCTCAGCCACGGACCAACGTTTCTTACCGTGTGTAAATTGATGAGAAGACGACAACTGCACGGCGCAGCCCCGTTTCGACGCAATAGTAATTCACAAGTTTTTGAGGTTCTTTGCAAGGTCACTTCATCTCTCATTCGCTATATAGTGTGCACTCTACTGAGGCACTATTTGACTGCTTAAAATGTGAAACAGTCAAAAATTGCGGTGTTTTGTTCGTGTGTGATTGTGGTTGTTCCGAAACACGATCCGCATATACGCAAAGGGTTCTCATTGTTTTTCCCGATATTTTTCACTTCCCTTCGCCTGTGACCTACAGATCAAGGATATCGATTGAGGTCGCGCAGAGGTCAGTCCGACTGGCTGGATCTCCTGTGACCTGTCTCTGAGTACATGGCCTTAGGCGTCTCCACTTTCCAGTCAGCTCACGAGCATATATAGATAGTGCAGGATCGCTTGTGACATGGATTCAGGTGATAAGGCTGGCCGAAACACGGACGAAATCCGCTGCGTTGTCAAGGGAGAGAAGCACAACTGCTGGAGTAGTACCTGCGCCTTATCCACAGACATGTTTTGTGGCTGTTATCGCGTTTTCGCGCTTTGACAAAGTTTAGAAAATTGTCCCCAGCAACTGAACAATTAAACAGCATGGTTAGCACGTCGAGGATTATAACGGAGCTGACAAAGACTTTATAAAGTTACCACGGGGAGATAAGGCGCGCGAGCACAACGCGCGCACGCACCCATGCATGCACACACCCATGCATGCACGCACCCACCCACCCACGCACCCACGCACCCACGCACCCACGCACCCACGCACCAACGCACCCGCCCACCCAACCACACACACACACATACACACACACAGACGCACAACGCGGGTGTGATTTACTTGATGTGAAAAACGTCAGCTAGAAGCATATCATCAAAAACAAGCCCGAGATGGGGATTGGGGGTAGGGGGGATTACGAGAAGCATTTTAGTAGCAGGACGGTCCGTAATATTTCGCTTAGAACCGAGTTGTTCGGAGAATACCGACATTTTCCCCCTCGTGTGCGCTCTTCGAGAGCTTATAATTTTGAAACAGACACAGTGTTTGAGGCCAGACGAACACCAAAAATCTCAGGAAGCTGCTGTCTGCCCCCCCCCCTCCACACACACACACTCAGCCTACTGCATTGTCTCCACACTTCCCTACATCTCTTTTGGATTTGCTGAAAAAAGCAGGGTGGGGGGGGGGGAGACGGGATAAAGGGTCTGAAGCGATGGCCTAAGTAAACGCATTCCACGTCATCTGAGAACTTGGGATACTTCCGTTCAGCCGGCGGGTGGTGGGAGAGGAGGGGTGAGTGTAAACGAGAGAGAAAAATATCGATGTATTTTGAGAAGAGGTTTTCCGCGTAGACTTTTGCTATAGACGACCCCCAGGTCCGACAGTCTGGGTCAGGGAGAGGCTCACAGGGTTGTGGCCACACAGCGATTGTAGTCACGTGACGTCGGTTATACGAACATGGTGAATCCTCCCTTGCGCAAACCTTTTGAGTCGGTCTGCACGGAAACAACATTTCTGCGGGGACAGAACTCTGTGGCTTGGGAAGAAAAGGGAAAGAACTATAGGAGAAGAAAAGAGAAGGGAACGAGGGGGGGGGGAGCATGAAAACGCGCAGAATAACTGGAGCCAATCAAAATACAGTATCAACAAATATGCTAATCTCGTAGGGTCACCACTGAAAACCTTGCAGTTTTCTGGAAGATCTTTACTGCCTATACCCCACCCCACCCCTCCCCCAACCCCCACCTATCCCCTACTCCTAGCCCCCACCCTAACCCCACCCCTTCCCCTTGCCCTAAATCCCCCTCCTCTGGGAAAATCCCCCTCCTCTGGGAAAATCCCCCTCTCCCTCCCGTCCCCCCGCCCCTTGAAAGACCTTCGAAACATAGCTCGCCATTTGATTGGCTCCGCTTGTTACACATCCTAAATAGAGCTCGTCATTTGATTGGTTCCAGTTGTTCTGCGCGTTTACATGGTGGGGGGGGGGCGATAGAAGTACCCGGATGGGAGGGGTCTAATCGGTAACCGGAAATAATGTCGGATTCTGACGTCCGTTTGGCTTGTCGATCCTTTGCTACACCCGACTCACACACAGAGAAATGTCTGCGAGTAGTCTGAAATAATATTACACATAAAAAATTAAGATCAGGATAAGAGACGTTGTTGAAGAAGAAATCCGATAATTACGAGCAGCAGTATTAGTACAACAGAACATTAATATTGTGGCATCCGCTATGGAGAAGAAATGCGCAGAAGAAAATGCGGTGGGAGTTTTTGCAGCTCAGCGGGGATCCGTTCTGAATGAGTCTTGTTATTCGAAAGCTTTAAGTTTCAAAGAAAACTGTGCACTGGAGAATAAAGCTGTCTTCGGGTGAATGATACAGGAGATGAAGACAGGCTAGAAATGTGTGTGTGTGTGTGTGTGATATAAGAGGTAATAGAGCAAGATAGATGAATGAGATACAGGTAGGGTAAAAAGAATTAAAGGATTTAGATCTAGAGGGTGTGAGGTCCAGTACAGAGGGAAAGGCAGGTGACGGTTTGGAGGTCTGGCTGTTCACCGTCCGCTTGACCACATCTCGCTTTCATAATTTTTCCAACTCGCCGCAAACTTTTGCACGCGCTGCTTTGAACAGTTGACGCTTTCGTGTTTTTCTCGTGCCAGACAATCTAGGAACAGCACACAACGGTTGATCAGCCGTGTGATTAATCTCGTTATCTGATCAGATCGCGTAATCTCCCCCCTGCCCCTTTCATGTCCTTCTGGACATAGTTTTCGGGAAAGGTGTCTTTGCCAACTCCGGCCGACGGGTCATTGATCAGACGCGGATTGAATTAATATCAAGGTGATGTGCGATGCAGGGTGGATAGAGATAGAGAGTTAAGGCTGCACGAGACTTTTGATCCACACTTCCTGTCATAAAAGTGGTCGTGAACCCCGTTCGGTCCTTGTATTTTACGTAACCTTGCCCTGGAGTGTATTGCATGAGGGGTCGTATCTGTACTCCCAGTCATAAGATCGGTCGGAAGGCCCGATCGCCCTGCGTACTTTACGTGTATATATGCCGAAATGAGATACGCACTTACATGCAACCCACCCCTGTAGATTGTTCGTGAGCTTTGGAGGTAGACTGCTTTTAACAGGGTCAGCTAGTTAATTCCGCAAACCCACATCGAGCGAACCAGGACCTGTTGCTAAGCCGAAGGCTTTGTTCAGACAGGGTTTGCGAACCAGCGCGAAGCCTTGTGAGGTTTGACGCCACACGTCTGTCACCTTGTGGTGCTAGTCTCAACGATGTTTTGAACGGTCTTCTGCTGCTCTAAAATCATTCGGATCTCTGTCCCATTCTATTAATTCAAATGTAATCCAAGATCTAATCTCTTCAAGCATAAATTTAGATTGGTCTCTCCTTTATTTTGGTGCAATATAGAAAACAAAAAATGCTTTGGGTATTATGCTGATGGTGCAGATTTTTCGCCGACGTACCGAAATACTTCTTTTATTTCTAACTTCGAACTCACGCCCGGGCGAACTTATGGACGGACGGGCAGACAGAAACACGGAATATTGTGTTGAATAGTCGATGAAAATGGTATCTAGAACTACTGCCATTGAAGTTATGTCTGTACAGTTGTGATTGCCAGCAGGTCTTATCTGAATGACTTCGGTGGGGGTTTTGTTTTAGCTCCTCGCCTGCAGAAAGTGCTGAAGCAGGGGAATTTTACGGGAAGCATTCCTTTGCCTTTTTATAGGAGCGTATGTCATGCGAAGCGGAAGTTTAACAACCAGATGTGTTTTTAGAACGGCGGGTTGTTTGGGTGTGGTTTTTATGCTTTTTTTTTTTTTTACTTTTTGGTCCTGTGCCTTTCTAAATTGGATGGGAAAATTCTTACTGTTTGCTTTTGGCATCAGGTTTGAGCAAGTGTGTGTGTCTGTGTCTGTGTGTGTGTGTAGGGGGCGGGAGTCCCTTCCTTATTCTCAGACTGCTATGCTAACTGCCGCCTTCCAGAAGTAGGCCAGCGCTGCAATGTCACCCCAGCTGCTGTGGAAAAGACAGCTTTCTGCGCATTGTGATCCTGACATTCTACACTTCGACTGTTTTCTACGTTTTTATCTTTCCTGTTTTTTGTTTTTGTTTTTTTTTAAGTATACCGTCAGTCGGTGTTGGCGGAGGTTGGAGGTTAAAACTCGGAAGACCATTAACCTCTTTGATTTCAAGCGTTAAGGAATCATGGGTGTTTGTGGAGGGGAGGTGAAGTTTCAGTGAAGTTTCTATTTTTGGCGTGGAAGAGTATAGTGTTACGTTAGATGTTTTACTTTTTTCCTCTGTTTCTTCTCCACCACAATCTTTTAAATTTTGAGGTTTTTTTGGTAGGGAGAGGGTACTCCAGAAGCTTGAGGGTTTTTCAAAACCATGCGTGTCATGTCACTGTCCCACGAGCCAGGAAAGGGGGTAACCGCAGACGAATGGTTTCCTCATTGTCTGAGCGCGTCCGCGAAATTCTTGCGCATTTTGCATATGTGTTGGTGGGTGTGCGTGCGGGCGCTCACACACGAGAGAGAGAGAGAGAGAAACTGACGTGTGTTCTCGGACGTCTAAACCAAGTTGTCTGTGGTCTACAAGGAGCAGAACTCAACCAGAATGGTACGGCATCAGGTTTCTCAATGGCGTTGCTCTCCCAGCTATCCACCCCGGAGCGCTTCCTTTCGCAGTCCCACCTTCCTTTATTTATCTTCAAGCTCGCTGGATCCATCATTGCGTTCCCATTTTAACTGATGTTAATTGTAAAAAGAAAGCCTTGGGTAAGGTCCACAAACGTTTGCTGAGTGACTTGCTTTTGTTTTCCAGTGTTGACAGTCGCTACAGAGAAGTACCTTAATCTTCAACACGTGTTCCAGCTAAATTTGCACGCTTTGTTAAATGAAGCGTATGCAGTACTTTCATTCTGAAGGTCATTTTTTCAAACTGGACTTAAATCTGAAGAATTATTTTGTGTAGAATACAGCGAGTACTATGGCTTGCATTGGAAACTTCGACAAATGTAAGACGCTCTTCCTTTGTTTAATTTTTTAAAGGACCGTTTAATTGAATCTTGCAGAGTGCCAAAGACGCATGGCCGTATTCTAAAGACTGGAGCAAATATTGGACGGTGTTCCTGGGGACGAGTATGAGCTAGGGCTCCAGTTTTGGTTTGGTTTGGTTTTGGCGTGGAGAGTTGTACACCATATATTTAAGCTCTCTCGCGTCAAATGCTTTTTTGCATGAAGAGTTTTAGACATCACCAGCTCTCTCACGTCAAAGAACTGCGACAGGGTTCAATTTATGGCCTTACCCTTGACCGCGATGCACATCATTTGGCTCCAGGATCTAATCTTTGGTCACCACGCGCTAGTCCGCATTGCTATCCAGGCTCCCCCTACCCACCCAAGTACACCTGTGACTTTTTACGCTGTTTATATAGCAGACGATCGCAAAACATACTCTGGGAAGCGACAGGTGTCCGGTTAAAGACTCCAGCTCAGATGCTTATTTCACGATGTAGGTGCGCGTGTGTTCCAGTCACACCGAGCCTGGACTGCTGTGACAGATGGAGAACCGTGACAGAACATGCTCCAGCGACGGGAAAGTGTTAGATGGTGTAGTCTGAGAGCGTCCTAATCAGATAAGACAGTCACGCAATACTTTTGCAACTCGGCAAAAGTCATTTTCTATAGGACCGTTGTGCGCTTTACAAATGTAGTGGGGGGTGGGGAGGAGGTAAAAGCTGTGCTGACTGAATGGAGATTTCTCTCTTAACCTTTCCTGACCTTCTTTGGCCGGACCAGTGTGTGTTCTAGTTCGCCAAATGTCTGAACATATTCCGGTTTGTTGATGGACGCACATAGGTTCGGTGAGCGTTCCCCATCCGCCTCCAGGATAAGTGTGTATCCTACTTCGCCGAACGTGATGGTGCTTTCAGCCGTACAGTTCTGGGATGTAGGACGCACATTCGTCCATTTAAGAAAGGCAAATCTTTGATCCTCGCAAAACCCGCTGACATACGTCACAGCCCTGTCGTCCCCCGGTTTTCAGTGACACTTTCCATTTAATGAATGGAAATAGATTTTCCTGCTTATTGGGTCAAACAGGATTAACCTTACTTGCGGTCTTTGAGAGAGACAGAGAGATCCTTACCGATATCTATATAAAATATCGTCTCGGAGCGTGGGTTTTAAAAAGGTTAATGGCTGCTTTGAGTTTTAGCCATATCGACTCCATGCTTTCTTTTGTAATTTGATGATCTCTCCCTCTCCTCCTCCTATCTCTCTCTCTCTGTGTGCGCGCGCGTGCGGCGTGTGTCACACACACACACACACACACACACACGCACACACGCACACACGCACACACGCACACACGCACGCACGCACGCACGCACACACGCACACACGCACGCACGCACGCACGCACGCACACACGCACGCACACGTATATATTACTCAATATTACTCAGTTATGGTCGGGCCGCTGTCGGTCTCTCGAAGACTTTCTTACAGTAATCACGTGACTTTCGTGACCCGAAACGCGATCGTTGGATTGACCCTGGTTGTGATAAGATAGTGTCATAGTGGGCCGCATACTCTGAAAACTCACTGGAATACAAGCAAGTCAACAAATTTCAGAGCAACGCGTGACTGAGAAGCTGTAAGTACAGCTTGAGGCCAATATTCAGCCGAGAAGACACAGTAAGTAAAACTTGACTTCCGTACGCGGCTGACAAAATACTGGGAAGTAAAACATGAGGCCACGTGAGATTGACACGATATTTTGAACGACAACGTAAGTAGATTGTTGGGACAACATACACGGGGCTAAGGAGATGCTCTAACGGGATGCAACATTATCAGATTTTCTGCTTTCATTACTGGTTGCAGTTGCCTTTGATGTTGCCTTTGATGCAGCAGTCAGGCATGGGGGGACTGCATTTGCAGATTTAATATACAATCGGCATATCTTTTTTCTTTAATAGCAGAGAGTCAGAATGCTGCATTTTAGTTTGAAACAGGAAATACGATTGAGTAAACATGGCAGTATGTTCGACTATAAACATGGCAGTATGATTATGGCAGTATGATTATGGCAGTATGATTATGGCAGTATGATTATGGCAGTATGATTATGGCAGTATGATTATGGCAGTATGGTGGGCTAAGCATAGCACTATTGGATCGGCTAAAAATATTGCAGTATAATTGGCTAAAAACATGGCAGTGTGACCAGCTATAAACATTGCAGTACGATCGACCATAAACTTGGAGGTGCGATCTAGTTTACGGTCACAACATACGACTGAGACATTCCGTGTGTTCGCCTCCCAGCGTCGAGTCTCTCGGTCATCGTCGTCGTTATCATGGTCACCCTGCACCCCACCTCCATCGCCACCCCTCTCACTCCCTCAGTCTACATCAGTCGTACCTAACTCTTCTTGTTGACACGACCCACAAACCCACAGGTACTTCCCACACTCACGCCCAGTTTTCGTGGCCCCTATCTCTCGTCTTTCACTGCAACATGCTTCCGAACCACAGATAAGATGACCAGTTTGCCCCTTTTTCACCTGTCCCTCTGTTCTTCTGTCTTCCTCTAGGTCCCTCTGTCCCCCTGTCCTTCTATCCTCCTCTCGGTCCCCGTCCCCTTGTTTTTCTGTCTTTCTCTCGGTCCCTCTGTCTCCCTGCTCCTCTATCCTCCTCTCAGTCCCCATGTCCCTTGTTCTTCTGTTTCTCTCGGTCCCTCTGCCCCCCTGTACTTCTATCCTCCTCGCGGTCCCCGTCCCCTTGTTTTTCTGTCTTTCTCTCGGGCCCCCTGTCCCCTGTCCTTCTATCCTCCTCTCGGTCTCGTCCCCTTGTTTTTCTGTCTTTCTCTCGGTCCATCTGTCCCCCTGTCCTTCTATCCTCCTCTCGGTCCCCTGTCCGTTGTTCTTCTGTCTTTCTTTCGGTCCCCCTGTCCTTCTATCCTCCTCTGGGTCTCCTGTCCCTTGTTCTTCTGTCTTTCTCTCGGGCCCCCTGTCCCCTGTCCTTCTATCCTCCTCTCGGTCTCGTCCCCTTGTTTTTCTGTCTTTCTCTCGGTCCATCTGTCCCCCTGTCCTTCTATCCTCCTCTCGGTCCCCTGTCCCTTGTTCTTCTGTCTTTCTCTCGGTCCCCCTGTTCCTCTGTCTTCCTGTCGGATCCCTTGTCCCTGTGTCCTCCTTCCTTCCGCAGTCTCTGTCACCCCGCCCCCCTATCCATCGCGTTCCGCTCCCTCCCCATCACGCCTTTCACTCCATCTCATCGTCCTCTGTGCTGAAGACAGCAGCCGGCGATTTGCAGCAAGCCAGACCTTGTCGCATGCTGCATAAACAGAGCCGCTGGAAAAGCGCGCACCTCGCTGAAAATGCTTACGTCCCTCCGCCGCATCTCCATACCCCCCAGCGGGCGTCGACGATGATCAAAGGAAGGGAATATGGAGATAGGTAGGATTCCGGTGTCACAATTATTTACGGCGCTAAGCGGCTTCGCGAATGTGCGTGCAGTTTATTTACGGCGATTTAAATTACACGTTAAGCTATACTCGTCCCAGCGCTGGATGCGGTTCGTCGTTTAAAAGAAGAAGAAGAAGAAGAGAAAAGAAGACAGAGAATGCGAAAGAACGTGTTCAGTATCGTCATAATATGATAATGCCAGGCACATAAAGCTGAGTGATGCAGGTTAGCCTAGCCGAGATAACGCCCACCTTGAAACTCAGAGGACAGTTCTTCTCTTTCAGATGTGCGTTAGACCACGCCAGTGACGGGAGTTGTGCAGCCTGTCCACTTCCATCCACTTCGGCAGTACTGCTGATCCTTGGGGCTCGATCGGCGACCGCTTCGGCTGATTTCGGAGTCGACCGGAACTTATCGTGACGCTTAGCGTCTGCTGTGTTCTCACGGCACTGATATTCAGGAAAACCTAGGCTCACTCCAACCAACGCCCGTCGTCGCAGAGGCAGGGTCTGTGTGTAAGTAGACTGAGATTCGCAGAACTTTCTTCCTGTTAAGGTTTGTAGTTAGGGAAACATTTCGTGCGTTCAGAAAATCGTCAGGTTTTCAGTTCTTGAATACAGCAGGTTTTGTGGGGTTTATTTATTTATTTTGTTTAACTTTTGTCAAAATTCTTATTTCATTCAATGAAATTTCTACATCGCTGTGTGGCTAAGAAAAATCAATAAACATTTCGGATGCAATCTTTGGGCATAGCTGGTTGCTCGAGTTCGCAAAAAAAAAATCATAGCACGTGCATTAAAAACAACAGTCATGCGCGCTTTGGGGCGCTCGCGCGTGCACACACACACGCACAGAGGCACCTAATCTTGTTCCCATCCACCTAGCGTACTTACGTATGTGTGTGCAAGTAAGGTTATTGTCCGCACCAGTTGAGTTTCAGACGCCATTCTTGTTTTTCCTTTTTCTTCCTAGCGAAACTTTGCGTGACGTCAGGCCTTCCTACTCGTAAGAAAATTGTGCATAACCCTGATAAGCTTTTCTGTTTACCATTCCTCCGCCCCGGAAGTAGCAGAAGATGATGACGTATGTGTCTTGTCGTGTTGATGACTACATCATACCTGGCAACATTACAAGCTGGATAATAAAGGAAACCATCTGTTGAATGTCGGCAAGAAAGGAAAAGGAAAAAAAAAAAACTGTCCTCCGTTCACCTTCGAGGCAGCACGATATCCAGCGATGTCTCGCGTACAGTCCATCTTCGTCATTAGCCGATGTCTGGTAGTGCAATGTTTTATTTACCGCGTGCAGTATCAGGATTCCGCCAGAAATTAAGTGTTGTTTCTGCCGCAAATGGATTTCGCCTCTGCCTCGGATTCCTAGCGACACCTTGCGTGAGCATGGAAGTTTTGCTTGTAAGAGTGACGCGTCTATTAGTAGCAGCCCAGTCGATTTTAGTGGATCCATTTCTTTCTTTCTTTCTTTCTTTCTTTCTTTCTTTCTTTCTTGCTTTCTTGCTTTCTTGCTTGCTTGCTTGCTTGCTTGCTTGCTCAGATTACGTCTTGTGTACAGAAAATTGCAAACCGACGCATGCGTGACAGACAGCGAGGCCTGGTGACACACACGCACGCATCATTCGCTATCAGACCCCCCTCCAGTCTAATCCACTCACAGACCGGACAGTGCCGGCAGAACAGGAAATCACGTTGGTTCGATGTAATTTTTTGTTTTAGACTGGCCCTGGGTGTCAGGCCAAGCGTGACCTAATTCTTTGTTTCCTGCATGTCAGGCTAGGACAAACCGTTTTGCTCGGCTGCAGGCCTCTGGCAGGACGCTAGTAACTTTTCGTTTCATAGATATGACAGCTATTTCCTGGATTAATTTTGGTGACATACGTTGCTGTATTTGTCGAAGGAATTTTTAAAGTGTTGACATCCCCTATTTTAGCAAGGAAGGTGTTTTCCTTTAACCCCTTTCACGCTTACTTCATTCTTGGATTTACTTACTGGACTAGTTTCTCGACCTTATTAACATAACGCAGAACGAAGTCAGAGCATGTGTGCATTGTGGATGAGCAGGCTGTGAGCGCATGGAGAGCAATAACATGTAAACGGATGTGCTGCTTCTCAGACGAGACTTAAACACCTCAGGAGCTGACGTCAAACGGAATACAAACGCGTCAAAAAGTATTTGAATCCCGTGTTGACACAGAACGTGCGTGCCCAGGAAGTGTTGCTCATGGACACGGTCTCACTGTTTTGCAGCCAAGGATGACGCTTACGGAAAGAGGATTGAAAACACACCTTCGAATTCATTTTTGGCAAACGCATTTTACGGCGTTTTGTGGTTGTTCTGTGGTTTCTCTTGGTGTAGAAGTCTGGCTTTCTCGTGATGCTGGACCACGGGTCACACCAGGCCTACTACCACCCACGAACCCAGTCTTTCGTCTTCAGCTGGTCAGTTATTTCGTTCAGTCGTTCCTTTGACTGGAAAGTGTTTCCACTTAGCGACGTTTTTAGCCTGCGACATTCGCTGTTTGCTTATGTGATTGGATGAAAATTCTTCCATTACTCTGGGCTACAGAGGCAATGGGATATTTAGGGCACGGAAAGGGATTAGGAAAGGGGCGCCGTATAGAGTTACAAGGAAAGGTCACTGTATAGCGTTACAAGGAAAGGTCACTGTATAGGGCTACAAGGAATGGATCACTGTATTTCGTTACAAGAAGGAATGGGTCACTGTATATGGTTTCAAGGAAAGGGTCACCGTATAGTGTTACAAGAAAAGGGTTACTGTATAGGGTTTCAAGGAATGGGTCGCTGTATAAGGTTACGAGGAAAGGTCACTATAGAGGTCGCTTTAGGGTTTACAAGGAATGGGTCCGTGTATAGGGTTACAAAGAAAGGGTCGCTGTCTAGGGTCTAGGGTTGCAAAAAAAAGGGGGGGTCAGTGTATGCTGTTACTAAGAAAGGGTCACTGTATAGGGTTATTAAGACCACCTGCAGCTGATCCCACTTAAGCTTTTTGTCGCGTTAGGAATACGCGAGACTCACGAGCGAAGTAGGTAATGACGTCAGAGTTCCAGATTTTGATAAGGAGGTGATCTCTGTCTTCACCGCCTCGCCCCACTTACAACTGTGTTTCTCTACTTCAGTCCATTCTAACCTAACACTGCAGACGTCCGCCATTATCTTTTTTTCAGGATATTAATGCTTTTGTCTGCTTGCATTAGGCATAGCAGTGTTGTATAAACGAGACAGAAATGGAACCAAATCATCTCGAAAATAATTGCTTCTATTGAAGCACCTGCCTGCCTGGGGTCGGCAGTAAGCACTTGAAATCGTTCTGATTCAGAAAGCCTGTTTGGATTCCTGACGGAAAGCATTTTGCGACTGAACAAGCCCCCTAAAAATATAGAGGTTTTTGGCTCAAGGGACACCACCTTGCTAAAACCAGCTTTCCGTGTAAACACTGCATAATAAGGCTCACCTGTGGTTGGAGTGACATTATTTTTAGTATGCCCTACCCACACACCTACCCCCGAGAAAAAGAAAATCACCATAGATGAAGGCTTTTGAACCCATAACCCCGCCTATGGTATATTATGTGAAAGGAAACACAGCTGATTATTTTGATGAAGAAAGCTTACAACCAGCCCTCCCTTTTTTTGGTTGTTTTTTTTTAACTTATTTGAAGGAGCGCATCACACAATGACGGAAAACATTTTTTTTAATAATCAGATGTCTCTGCACATTTTTTTCACACGTGATAGCATCCAGTAGGTAAGTCATGTAAACCTGCTAGATGTTGAAAAGAAATTATTGTCTTTGTGTACGGAACTCGAATCCATTTTGCTCGGAATCCCTTTTTTAAACACAAATTGCAAACGGAGGTCTTTTGTTTCAAATAGTCGCAATCTGATACCCACGTTTCCAAAAAATTACAAATTCTAGTAGTGTCTATTTTTTCAGAAATTAAGAAATTCGATTCAGGCTTTAAAAACTCGAGAATCCAAGGTTGTGTCGGCGACTCTCTTGCCGCCTATCGATCGGCCGATACTTTCAAACCGTCGCCTTACGAGCAGGTCTGAGAATAGATACCAGTGCCCACATCGCTCGTTAGTTTCACAAGCGGACGAATGGCAATAAAATGTTATTTATTAAAAAAAAAAACTCGATTCCCGTCATCAGGCAACAGGTACGTCATCTCAAGACGCTGTGAAGCCGCCACCTGTCACCTGCAAAACGAGAGCGCCAGGTTTTGCTCAATACATGCTGTCTGTCATGGTCGCACGCCTCGTTTATAAAATGTCTGCATATTTCACCAAACGGTTGCCTGACAATCTGTGAATAAAACACAAGTGTTCAATTATTTCAAAAACATGGTAGAACAGGTACGAGTCGTGCTTATTGACTTTGTCGCCATATTAGGGGAAGGTGAATAGTTTGATGTTAGAGGGGTGTGTGTGGGGGGGGGTTGGGGAGGGGGTGTGCGCTGGGCGCTGGGCGCTGGAGGCGGGGTTCGCCCGCTGCTCTGCACCCAGGGCGATCAAATAAGCATGCATATCATCCACACGGGGCACTAACACCTGTTTCAGACAGTATTGATCGGTATTTGTGTTAACCTGCCGACTCAGGAAAAACGCCAGAGAAGGGAAGGGGGGTAGGGAGAGAGAGAGAAGGGGAGAGAAGTGCTGGAATTAACCTGTGTGCTGTTCATGTTTCAGTTTGTGTCGGCTTGGACTTGGCGGCTGTGCAGTAGACGCACGTAAAGCGCCACCAGTTGGATGCTTGGTGCTACATCATCCTGCAGGTACAGGTATGGGGACAATCTTTGTGCCGTTGTACAAGCTACGTGTCCGATGTCCTTGTTTACTTTGTTTATTGCCTCCACCCTCCCCCGAGAACGCTACGTAACAGGTGCTGGCTGTCTGATTTTATTTCCTGCAGAAGCTATTATTTAATTGATCACTTTATCTTTCGACGTTCTATTGCAACATTATAAACAGTAGAGACTTTTTTTGTTGTTCTTTCTGGACTCGCTAATCACTTGCCTGACGTCTCCAATTTCCTGAGCTGGTCGATTGTCAGTCTGTGTACTGTATGTATATATTTCCAATTTGCGTCTCGTTTTCAGAGATAAAAATTCCTAGAGTGAATGGATTTGGAGTGCAGTAATTTTCTTTTCTTTCTTTCTTTCTACTTCCTATTTGTATAAAAGACATTCTGTCAAATCCCAAATCGCGATGATGATATTGACGACGATGCCAACAATAACAATAGAAGGGGGGGGGCAGTTTTGACCTGTTTTTGTTTTTGTTTTTTCCTTTACGCGTCTTCCATAGCACGTTGTCAAAATAATTTGCACCAGACAGTTTTCACCTGTCAGCTAAATTGAAATCGATTGTGCGAGAACATCGTGATAGCGCCGCCTACATTATGGCCTGACCGTCACCCCTAAGGGCCGTCCCATACCTTTAATGCATTTTAAAACAACAAACCGGTGGAGACTGGCTGCAGCGACAGCTGGGGATCTCAACTTTGGATGTGACTTCTACGTGTTGTTCCCATTCTAGATCGTAAATAGACGATATCCGTAAATTAAAAAAAAATATACCGGGCTGTGTCATGTGGTGGCAGTGTGGTTTGTTGACATTTTATTTCTAAGGGAAAGACATTTTTAAAGCAATCAACAGTTTGCCGATAGAACTTTTGGAGTTATTTACAACCACACAGATCGACATATCCACCCGACATCGAAATTGATTATTTTAAAAAATACTGCCTGATCAGGCACAAACTTAAAGTCATGACATAACATCATGTGACAACACCTTACAAGCCACACACGCATGTTGTGTCCTGTCTTTTAAGAGTCTTTTTTTTATCAGGACCCTTGCCCCAACTCTTCATTTCCGAACATCTATTTCATTACCACATCATTAACCGCCGTTGAAGTACAATGTGCACAACAGACTCAGTTGTTTTTTTGTGTGTTTTGTTGTTGTTGTTGTTTGCTGACGACTTCTGTTTGTGGTCCATGGTTCAGTGAAAGCATTCTAGTTTAAGTTTTGTTATTGTAGTTCCCCATTGAGCGCTTAGAAAAAATCTCTGCCTCGTTTTGTGTTTCTGTCAGAACAGTACGAACAAGAATTCCAGGGAAATCCTCGCACAAGGCACATGCTATGGTCAGCGTCGGCGTCGGCATCTAAACAGACGTTTTCCCACCCTTTTAATCCCGAGTATTCTAGAAAATTTAAGAGTGCGGGCTTTGAGTAGCAGCTGTATGGAGGTCTTCGCAAAAAGAAACACACGCACGAACACCCACGCACGCACACACTCACGCACGCACGCACCCACGCACCCACGCACGCACACTCACGCACACTCACACGATCTCACAAAGTAGAGCATTATGGTTTTTGTAACCTCGAGCCTTGGCGTTCAGTAGCCTGCTGGACCCACACAGACGCGAAACAAATGACCAAAAAACATGGAGAGTAGTCTAGGATCGGACAACTAAATCACGGTTGCCAGGACCGGCCTGCAGGCATGCGACACGAACTTCCCTGCTGTGGACAGAGTGCACATTAGATCGATGAGTGGGTCTAGAATACATGGCAACCCTCTCTCTCTCTCTCCGCCTTTCCTCTCTTGCTGAGTGCGTGTTTGTGCATGCGAACACTCTTGTGTTGTAGCTGATACATCAGGCAGTCGCATCCTTTTCTGCCTTTGTCTAGAATCCTCTGGCCACTTTATTTTTCTTGGCGGTCTTTTGACATTGAGTTCAGATAGGTTTTCGATTCCTTGCTCTGCTTTTGATTTCTTGTTTGGGGCTTGAATGCACGAGTGCTTGCACCTTTTCCATGCAAAGAAATGTCCATAAATTTCAGAGGAAAACCCAGTCTAACGGGGGTTTATGTACTGAAGAAAAAAAACACGCTCGTGCAACCCAATCCTGTGGAGATGGGTATGAAAAAAATGGTCGTAGAGATGAATATGTGATTCGGAATTTTTAAAGAAGGCGCAAATCTCTGTCCGCAGCAAGAACACGGATGAGAAGAAATGTAGTAGGAGCTTTTTTCTGTTATTGGCTATTTCTCTGTTTGACTGTCTCATTCGGTGACTGACTGGCTGGGTGGCTGGCTGGGTGGCTGGCTGGCTGGCTGGCTGGCTGACTGACTGACTGACCAGCGCACATGCATGAAGACTGGGATAATGTACACGCACCCATACACACACTTGTGCAGGCCAGCATAAGATATACAAATGCGCATACACACCCACAAACAAGGGGACTGTTAATCAGACTGAGTATACGTACATCCAGTGGTAAGGCACCCCACTTCTAAGATCGATTTCCAAAAAGTGGGATGGGGAGGGGAGTCTTTCACGTGTGGATCGAGTATATCTGAGAAAATGTCGAAAAGATTGTGAGGAACTTTGGACTCGGCCAAATCATCGCTGTAGTCAAACACCGCCACAGCTCTCCGCCTCCGCGCCATCAGGGAACCCATTCACTTCCCATTCAAAACGCGAAAGAAGCTTTCACCTTACTGACGGACAGCCGCGTGGCAACAGGTGTCTGCTGTCGTTTGCCGCAGTTTGATTTCGTAGCTCAGGCTGGAGAGAGATTTATTGTCGTGGCGACATTTGAAAACAATCGTGGAAACAGATGAAGCTGTTATAATCCGCCTTTTGGTCACTCGGTGCAACGATACGTTTTAGTTGTTCACTTGTTGGTTTATGTTTTGTTCATGCCAATATCAGAATGAAGCGGAGGTCTCCTGGCTGGAATCCAGCATGTTCAGTTTAAGCCCGTTCATTTTATGCTTGTTTCTTATGTCTGCTGGGGTCTGCATTCGCGCTAGCAGCTCATAGTGCAAATGTTTTACTTGCGTGCCATTTTTTTTTAATCTGTCAGATGTTTTCAAGGCGCGCGGCCTCAACGGTCAGTCGGCCGTCACTTGAAACCTGGCATTGGCAATTTGATTGCAGTGTACATTTGTTGACGTTTTAACGCTGCTTGGGGACAAAAGTAATTATTTTTACCTTAACAGAAGCAGGTGGACTGCGTGAAGAGTAATATCATAATCTGTCTACATGTGAGGATCGAAAACACTGTTGGTGGAGATTTAGAGTTACTGTGAAACAGTGTTGATAAGGAGCGAAAGGGTGTGGGAGAGATCGAACTAAGGTAGTAAGTACCAGTGGGTAGATGATCAGACTGGAACGAATGAACGAATGAGGTCGCACAGTACAGAAAGTAGTTGTGGTTTGAAATTTCTTCACATCGCGGAAGAAGAATTAAGCAACATCGAACGCGTCAGAGCGTAGCACACTGTAATTCTTGAATAGGAAATTGAAAACTCCATACGTGGGCTCTCAATCACTTCAGCGAGGTTTTTTTTTTAAAGCAACAGACAGGATGCAATTTCTAGTCAGTCTTCGATATGCCTATCTGAGTTAATAGTTTTTTTGGGGAGGTTGGTTGGTTGGTTGGGTTTTTTTTTTTATCGAGGCGCGCGTGCAACGGCAATTGATAAGAACGAATCAGTAACGCAACACGAAACCGGCTTAAAACGTGAGGCGACACACGGAGTCCAAGCCTCACTCACATTATGACAAGCTCTTACCCCCCTCCCCCCTTTTGTCCACAGCGTTAGAATCTAAGCTTTCATCTGGTGTAAAACATCCAGTTTGTACTTCATTAGTGTCGGAAAGCCCTGTTTCGGAAATGAACAGGGCCAGCCAGATTACGGTTCGCAGACGCCTTTCAGAGTGAAGTGTTAGACTTTTTGGTTCCGTTATGATCCCTGTAGTTCTGCCAGTAATTTCACGGCACGTGAGGACCGGAACTCTTCAGCCCGGCGTCATTATCAGCGGCACGACCAGCGCTGTTAGCAGTCACACGCAGGGGACCGGGACTGGGGCCAGAACCATTCGACTGTGGCACTGAAAACCTTGTCATCCGTCGCCATCTAGTTAACAGGACTTGCGCAGTTGTGGCCTGTGACTAGTGACGTCATTCCGGCACCATTTTTAGCCTTTCTGCCGTGCGCGCGCATGTTTACGTGGGTATACCGAAGAATAACTTTAGAGACCTTAAAACACTGAACTTTTTCATTATCTGTATAAAAGCCTTTACGCATCATTTTAGTAACTTATTTATTTCTTAAGCTACTAGTGCGAGAAGCCGGTCAGTTAGCCTTGATCAAGATCGTGCGCAAAAACTCACGCACGCACAGTTTCTAAAAATAGCTGGACCATGATAAGTCCGATAAAACCTGTAGAAAGATCACGAAATTCAAGGAGACTTACGGTTCCTAATCTGGGGGTGGGCGGATGAGTTAATTTTGTTGCGTGCAAGTTTACTTTCTTACCCACGGCCACATATCTACGAGACACGACAACGAATGAGAGACGTATGCAATCAAATAATGGCGTGCGTGCGTGCGTGCGTGCGTGCGTGCGTGCGTGCGTGCGTGCGTGCGTGCGTGCGTGCGTGACTTACTGAATGTAGCCACACGGTGTTGGCTTCCCAACACGAATTATTCGGTCAAACTGTTGAGCCGGTAACCGCCAGATGAAGGCCGTTCCCCTTCCCTCCCTCCAAACCCTTCCCCCTCCCTTACGAAGCATCACCGTCCAGTTGCTGTGTAGCGAGCGACCCGAAGACATGTAAAACGCGAGAGGCTGAATTTACAAACACGTCTGGTGATCCTTCGAAGGTTTTGCATAATTTTTACGAAACAAAAACGTCTTCGTTGTGCATATTTGCTGAGACGGGAGGATATCACAACTTGGAGAACGCAACAACACAGCGCATGCATTAAAAATGAACTGTGCTAGCCACCCCCACCCCCCAAAAAAACAAAACAAAACAAAGCAAAAAGAAGCAAGAATGAGTACGCTTACTCGCAGACAGAAATTTGTTTCCCTTGTTTGTTCCGGGTTTAGCTGTAATGAAATGAGAAAACTTGAAAGTGTTGCGCATGGAAAGAAACATGAAGTTTTTTTATCAGCTCTTTACAACATCACGAGCTGGGCGTAGCTGATCGCAAAAACGGGATATATTCGAAATTTATCTTTTGGTACTTTAAGCGTGGCTTTTGGGGGGTGGGAGGGGGTTGGGTGGAAAGAGGGATTATTGTTTCGTTAATGTTGATTCCATATCTTGGCTTATGTAAACCATTCAGTGTTGAGGGGGGTGGGTGGGGTGGGAGACGGGAAAGGGAATGGCGGGGTGTGTATGGGTGGGAGGGCGAGCTGTTTGGTTGCTTGTGGGATAACAGCCCTGAATTCAAGAACTGTACGTCCAGTCCATGCTGTTAAACAAGCGGCCTGCTCGTATGACCTTCCTCGTCAACATTCTAATTATTATCAGCCCCAGGACTATCAATCGTCAGTAATATTCAGTTCCCTATTTTAAAAAAAATAATACTAAGATAAAATGATCCACAAGGGCTCTATGTGTGCAAACATCTCTGCTTGACAGAGGTGGCGGTACGTACCAGAATATTGATAAATACAAGCATCTGTCTGGTCTAAAAACAGTACGGTATACAAGTGCCGATCTTCATACAGGTATATACCGTAAGGGACATAATCAGGATAATAAAAGTTAACCTTTATCAAATAAATTACAGTCAGTTCTCCGAAACAGTTATTACATGTATATAATGTAGCCTTCCCTGGCAACACTAAGTTCTGCGATCTATTTTTAATTAAATGATGACCCATTTGTGAGCATAACATTAGTGGGAAGGCGCCAGTCTAGCAAGTAAAAAAGATATTAACACATTGTCCGACCTAGAGACAGAACTTTAACATTTTTCACTAAAACCTAATTACGTTGATTACAAGGAGTCTCAAAACTTGATAGCATATTAATGGTTGACTGCAGTTGAAGCTGATTCTAAACTAGCCCTGTTTGACGTGCTGAATCTGCTGTAACTGGCGGCTAGACGGGCCAGCATCAGTAACATGTTAATATCAAAAGGTGGGAGTTCGGTTTTTAGGGGTGGGTGCGGGGGGGGGGGTATTGTGGCCACGCCATCAACCTGAGCCAGGTGACAAACTAAATAACGTGTCGTCTGCTGTTAGTCATAGAAGGGGAAGAGAAGTCGTTCTGTTCTCGTTTCCGTGATTCGTACTGAGGGGTGCACTTTGAGATTGAGATGTCGACGTCATATTCACTATGACGAACATGCAGTGACGCCTTGAAAGTTGCATGACGTGAGTCCTTAGTTTCCTGGCGACAGTACCAAGATGGTGTTTACAAACATTGTTTCTTGGACTGAACAAGACAGTGTTTACAAAATCAGGATTATTTCTGTGATTGGGGACCACTTGACAGACTGTCCGGCCCGTTTAAATAGTCGCTGGAGTGTTTAAACTTGACTAAATAGCTCTGGGGACACGTTGCCGTGTTGTGTCGTCCCTGGCAACGTTCAGCGATGTTCCTGTGCACCATGACAACGGGTCTACAGTGATCTGCTTGTTGATTGCGAAACCCGTAGAAACAGAGAACTAGACGCTAGGTGTTGCGTCCGTTTCCACAGACTCCGTCCAATGAGAAGGCGTCTCTGCCACTACACCTAACGTCTGCTATGGAAACACTGGCTCAGACCGCAGGTAATAAAAGCTGGAGCCAAGCGCGCGCCGCCATCTTTCAAGATGAAGAGGTCAAGCAGGCAGCCGTCTCCTGGCGAGGGGACGTCCCGTGGGAAGCGGGCGGCGCCCCATCTGAGCCTGCCGCAGGTGTTGGCAGCCATCAAGCAGCTGGGCGAGCGGAAGGGGTCCGGCCTCGCCGCCATCCGCAACAAGATCGAGGCCGAGACGGGCCTGAAGCCGTCCTTGCTGCAGCTGAGGGCCGCCCTGCGGAGGGGGATCCAGGAGGGCGCGCTGACCAAGCCCACGCAGAACCGCTACAAGGTGGACCCCAAAGCTGCTGGCGTCCCC
>SMGT01012690.1:50419-69899 GCA_004794575.1 Lanistes nyassanus
GGCGGACCCGACGACGGCGAAGGCGACGAAGTCGACGAAGGCGGAGTCGACGAAGGCGAAGTCGACGAAGGCGGTATCGGCGAAGTCGACGCCGACGCCGACGCTGAAGGCGATAATGAGGAGGCCAGCAGGCAGCTCGTCTTGTACGGGCCCATACGTCGCAAGCTGAAAGATACAAAATCCTAAAAAAAATCCAATATACCAAAAATAATTTCTCGAGGTCCTTTTCAGGGCCAAACATTTTCCCGAAGATTGGATCAGAGGGTCAATAGTCTTACGTAACGTTTGTCTTGTGTGCAGTTTGTCTTGGTCTGTCCTTTGTCGACCCCAAGTCATGACTGTCTTGTGTGCAGTTCGTCTTAGTATGTCCTTTGTCGACCCCAAGTCGTGTCTTGTCTTCAGTTTATGTCTTGTCTGTCCTTTGTCGACCCCAAGTCAAGTCTTGTCTTGCATGCAGTTTCTTTCTCGTCTGTCCTTTGTCGACCTCAAGTCGTGTCTTGTTTTCAGTTTATGTCTTGTCTGTCCTTTGTCGACCCCAAGTCGTGCCTTGTCTTGCATGCAGTTTAATTCTTTGTCGATCAAGTCATGTCTTCCCTAGAGTTTATTTCTAGTCTGACCGTTGACAGACAAGGTATCGTTAAGGCTATCTTATTTTTTAAAAATATTTTATCCTATGGTTAGTTTCAAAACGAACTGTTCAAGGGTAGAGCAATGAAATGGGATGCAGTCTGTTTTAAGAGTACTGGTTTTGGAGTTTGTGTCTTGTATCCTGGTTCACAAACCCGATTCCAACATTAACGCACGTCGTAGGTACATTGGTTATGGTTAGCGCTCCAGACGCAGCACAGGATTTTATTTTTTCGAAATAGACGTATAGTGATGGTGAAACCTACAAGCAAAAGGGGTGGGGTGGGTGCAGAAACCTGGTTTGCTTTGCGGGTAGAGCTGCTGATTATAGCGTGTGGATGCTGCTGGCTTGAAACCAGGCGCGGTGAAGACTTATTTTCTGGCCTCATATGCAAGACAACCGAATATATGACTTATTCCTGTCATGACGGATGCTGCAGAATAAGTTAATTTAAGTTCCCGTGGACGAAAAACGAATAGCCTATCGTTATTCGGTAATAATTAAGTTATTCGGTGTTCCCAGGAGCGAATACCTGATTTCAAGTTCGCCAAAACATCGTTTTCAAAGACAGAAAAAAATCCGCTATTCCTGAATAAATTAAACCTCTTATAGCTACAATAAACGTGTTTTGTTGTGTTGTTGCGGTGCATAGCCACATGGCAGAAGCAGCTGAAGACAGGTGATTCGATTCTCGTCCTCGCCTTTCGTCTTCCCAACTTTTTTAAGTTACATTTTTCGGGGTGGGCTTAAGTAGGGGTAGGAATGCGGTAAGGGATGGGGTAGGGTTAGAGTTTAGGTGGTGACTTGTCTACGTTACCGAAAACACCACGGCATCTGTACTGTACCAGTATACTAACTACTAGTAATACTAATTTAGAGTACTACACAGTACTATTATTATTGCGTAGTACACTAAACTATAACAGTATAAGTAGTGCTAGTACAGTACCAGTACATTTTGTATGTATGTAGCCTATTGCCGATGATTTTTGTTTTCCCCAAAGTTTCCGCAGCAGTATGAGTTTAGATTCTGGTTGGCTGAACCACTAGTGACGTATGAGGTTTTCCCCAAGAGCTTCGATTGACTAGGATTGACTATCCCCTAGTCTAGGTGTGAAAAATAATTGAAGGCAGTCGGCATTTGTATCTCAAAACAGTTTGAGCCTTCGTCCTAGCTAGAGTGCTTTCCCTTGAGTGTTGGTGTGTGGATTGCCATATCTCTATATCTTAGTTCATTGCCTATGTCGTCTTTCTTATCATTATATCATAGTTCAGTGGCATAGGCGTCCTTTTAGCTGCAGTTGTGCTGTCATCTTTTCGATTCCGATTACCAATTTAAGCCAAACCACCAGCGATTGTCTGTTCTAATAAACAACCTTTAATTCTAATTTCCCGTCTTTTCATGTGCACTTTAATCTGCTTCGCGGAATTTACTGACGTCACTGAACGCTAGAATCAGTGGTTTTTAACGAAGTCGCTAAAACAAGCGGTACTGCGGCATAAAAGACCTCTGCTGGCGGAGAATGAATATATTTTCAGAAGAGAATCGACACGCAAAGATCCTATCAGTCATCTGCGCCACTGCCTCCCAGACCAAGTCTTGGTCCAAGAATGGAGGCTTTACGCATAACAGCTAGAATAGACGGAAGCCTTAAATGGAAAATATTTACAAAAGAAAAAGTAGCTTTACCATGGCTGGCTTGGTTCAAACTTCCTTAAACATTGTGCGCCTAGAAGAATGTGTGTGCTGCAACAGTAACCATCCCGGACTATGCGAGTTGAAGGGCTAAGGAGATGAATTCAGCACGGTTTAGCTCACATAATATTAGGGATCTTGAGTCGATGTGTTCATATACTGGGAAGTGGATCTTTACTGCATCACTAGACCTCTGCATCGTTATAAAACTCCTGACAGGCATGAGTCAGTGTGGATTAGGGCCTGGATAGCTCTGTGTATAGAGGTGCGGACTAGAATGTTGTATGTTGCTGGTTCAAATCCAGGAGTGGCAAAGGATTGCGTCCTGGAGTTAAACATTGTGCGGATTCCATTCGACCGACTCAAACATTAAGCTGCCTCTCTGCACTAACAATAACTAAGTTAATGAGAAATCACCACGCCATTGTTAGGATTGACAGTTCCAAAAGTTCTATAAAATCTGCAGCGTTTGGTTTGCTTATCTTGTGTCTTTGGAGGTTGATATTTGTGGAGGATAGGTCTTTGTCGATTTTTCGGTCTCGCTATCACCAAAGAGGAAAGAAAACGCGTTTCGTGGTCCATGCAAACCCCAGCGCTCGTCAAGGAGGAAAGAAAACGTGTTCTATGTTCCCCGTAAATGTTAGCCTGACAGGAAGAAAAGAAAACGTGTTTTATGTGCCACGTAGGTGCATTAACGCAGCCACCACTGCAGACGGAAATTTCTTCTTCTGAGAAATAACCCGCATGGAATTAAGAACATGTGGAGGAAAACAATCTGTTAGATTCGGCGCCATGCAGCGGTCATCGGAAGGGAAGGCGCGCTCAGAGAGAAAAAGGAATGCCGAGAACCCTGGGGATGAATGGCAGCGGAGGAATTGGCTTAATGACGTGTAGGCGTCCGCTCGGCATGCTGGGAAAAGTTCCTTCCATGTTCAGGAAACAATAAAGCCCACAGATGCCTTGATTCTCCTCATTTTGAGTCCTGTCGCTGTTCGCGTCCCTTCCGGATCGATCGGGATTAGTATCGTGCCGAAGACGTCGAAAGGAAAGTGATGGCTTTTCCGGGTCCTGTAGTGCTTTCAGACTGCCCTTTCTGTTGACTTTCCCTTTTTTCTTTGTAGAAAATGTCTAGTAATGCAAAGATTATATCTATTAAAGCGTGTTTTCTTGTCTTCGCTGGCAAAAAAGAAACCAAACAAATCCCACACTTTATTAAATACATAAGTAAACAAATACGGTGATGGTATCGAGTGATGGAAAAAACAGGAATGTGAGAGAAAAGGAAAAAAGAGAAATAAAACCTACTACGGATTACACAAATAAACCAGTAAACAGTAAAAAGGAAATCTGAACGACCAATACAGACAGAGGAAAAGGATACTCCTTGCACGTGATGCCTGGGAGGGAGGGGGCGGGACAGAAGCCTAACCAAGGATGGTTAAAGCATCGAACTCGCTCCAAGAGTTTTTATGTCGCCTTCTCATCTTTCCCTGTCGTTCTTTTTCTTTTCCCTCCTATCCTACCATTTTCCCACCCACCCACTTTCCCCCGAACAGACAACGCCTCGGTGGTCTAATGATTAAGGCGTCCGCCTCGGAGGCGAGAGGTCAGGTGTTTGCGCCCCAGTCGAGTAATACCTAAGACTTAAAAATTGGCAATTTAGTAGCTGCCCTCCCAGACGCCTGGCACTACAGGGAACAGTACTAGGACTGGTTGGCCCGGTGTCAGTATAATGTGACTGGGTGGGACTGAAGCCCGTGTTGCGACATCAGTCCCACGTGTGGCAGCACGTTAATTTGTCTGAGCAACACCGTCCTGATGTGCACATAGTTTGTGACTGGACGTTAAGCAACAAAAGCAAAACCTTCCCGAACAGAGTTTATTGTATTGCTGGCGTTCAAGTTACCAGGCTCCGTATGTAAAAGTCGAGACTAGATCTGTCTGAGGGCTGGCGCACTTGAACGTTCTTGTCTTGTCTCTGCATACAGAAGTGCTTCAAATACACATAGCTTTTAGGATTTCTGCTGTGATGGGACGGGCAGAGTCCATATACAGCCTAACCAAAATTGTAGCTTAGCAGTAGATCAATCTTAGCTAAGTTAGCTCCGTTTGTAAATATACGGTTTCCCTTCTGAAAGAATCTTTGAATGGATGTGACCTTACTGTTTGTTTTAACCTTTGTTGTAAGATTAAGGATTTATCAGTCCAGAAATGCTGGTCTAATTTACCATTCAACTTTATATCTTGCCTCGACATAAGCGATTTTTGTCGTAAGACAATTAGCTATTATCGTTATGGTTAAAAGGAACTCGGAAGGGATAGGATAGCAATATTGATCACGATTTCGTTTCATTTCTCTCTCGCTCTGTACTGTTCTTGACGAGTGGGGGTTCAGTTATAGAAAGTTCATGATGACTATTTATGCCGCAGGTTTGTGGCTTCATCTGCGAGTTTAAAGGTGCAGGGTTTTGTAGAATTACAATTATCGAATAGACGGGAGGGAGAAGAGACGGGCTGGTTGCTAGTAAACGTGTTGTCGATTTCCTGCTTGGCGATTTGCCCGTGCGGGGAATATAAAATGTTGTGGCTGGGACGTCCGCGTGGAATTTGATCAGTGATGGAAATTTAGCCCAGATCTCCAGGGAGCAATAGGCTGACGACCAAGATTGTTCGCAGTACAAGTCGCGTCACGCAGATTCAGTGTTTAAACTGATATACTACATACGCGCGCGCGCACGCACGCACGCGCGGGCGTGAGTGTGTGTTGGAGAGTGGGGGTGATGTTATGGTGTGTGCGTGCGCATGTGTGTGCATGTGTGTGTCCGTGTACCAGATTTAGTCATATATTTTCATAGATCCAAACATAGCCAGCGTAAGAGACTCATAAATCACCGTTTATCCATCTCTTTTTTATTTATATTTTCTTGCATGCAGTCTTTGCCCTGCGACATTTTATCGGCAGTGTTTGGGGAGACACTAAGGACTGATGTGTAAGTGGAGGCGAGATGTTTTCCGACTGTTAGAAAGATAAATGGCCGGATTGCGTGCCGTGTTCCTTCATTTCTTAGGCTGATGTGCTGTTAGAAAGGGCGAGAGAATAGGGTGGGTTGGTGGGGGAGGGGGAGGAGTTTCACAGACTTGAAGGATTGTTCTACACCATCATCTTGTTAAGGCTTTTGTGACCTGCCATTGGGAGCTTCTTTCTCGCACTTACTCTGACTTGTTCCAGTAATTAAATCCTCAGATCTTCTGTGTAGGAAAATTCCGTGGTTCTCGCTCTCTCTCTCCCTCTCTCTCGCGCAGTCTCTCTCTCTCGCAGTCTCTCTAGGGGTGGCTAGTAGCTCTATTTTAAGGTGATTCGACGATAAACAGTAAACAGTCAACCAACCAGTACTCTTTACATACAATTAAAATTCTCTTTTCTCTCTGGCGCGCGCATGCCCGATGACCCATTTGCTATTTTGTCGATAATTTCCCGTTATCTCGCAAGGAGTTAGCTCTCTTAATGAGCGAATTCAACCAACCCCTTTCTCTTGCTGTCCGACATATCCTAGGCTCCTAACTAATCTTCATTTTGGGTCGCGATGTGTGAGCTCCTGCCGTCGGATAGGAGAAGTCTGAGGTGGGGACCTAACTTGCCTCGCTATCCCTCGTCTGTGAAATGCAATTGACTTTCAAACACCCACGTCTGACGAACACACGCCCTAATATGGAAGACAGTGTTGATAGAGGGAGTATGAAAGCGGCAGTACTGAGACCAAGTGTAGTCTCTGGCCTACTGTGTTTGTTATCCCTTCACCCCACCCCCGAGAATACACACCGCCCATGCGCGATCGTGACTTTTAGGCCGGTTGCCGAATACTGTCGGTTTCCTGGCACTGCGATGCCAAGGGAGCAAACTGCAGTTGTCTTTTAAATTGGATCGTAACGGCTTTCGAAACTCAAATCTCCCGGATCCCTTGAGCCCCGAGGTCATCGAAAAGTGCCTGCAACGCTTACAACCACGTGATGTGATATATCGTATCAACTCATGGCGTACTGTGTCCGGGAGTTTAAATGGCCACAAACTCCAGAACGTACGTGGGAGGTAAATCCTTATAAATTGCGCCCATTAATGGCTGGCTATTAACTATGTATAGGCCTAGATGTTGTGCTGGGAATTGTGTGTGTGTGTGTGTTTGTGTGTGCAGCTGTTGCAATCGCCTATGGAACGTTAATGGCGCGTCCAGAGTTCGCTGTCATTCCCTCCTTCCTTCCTCTCCATGCTGGTCGCCCAGGATCAGACGTTCGCCCACCCATTGGTCGGCAAAACCGTGCACGTTCCTGCGCGTTGATGAGTAGCGCTGTACTTACCAATCGTCTGTCGAATCGCTGAAGACGACTCAAAACGGAGTTGCGACGAAACGCATACACCTGGTACACCTGTTACAGCAATGAAAACTGTTCGCAGCTCTGTGTGTTTTCTTAGGATCGTCGAAAACGGTGCACAAAGTTTCGCTTAAATTAACACTTGAATGGCCCTAGACAGTACGAGATTGCGACTGTGTCAGCCGAGAATGTGAGACATCGAAACTGTGTCGCTTATGACGTCAAGAGGCTGCGTGTTGTGAGCGTGTGTAGAATGTTACGACATGCGGACGAACCCAACTGAAGAGAACCGCAGACCACTTCCTGTGGGATGTGGTAAAAATTTTGTTTGTGTGGCGTTGTCTTGGAATCTGCTTCGCTCTCATCGACCGTGCCTTTTTGTTGTAGCGTCCAAATTTCCCCCGAGTCCGTTTATTATGATGGCTACTGTTTGTTGTCGTCAGTGGATACCTAGGCAGACAGCGTTAAAATCACGGTCACTAGACGCTAGTGTTGCAGTGCTGCATGCATCATTTCGAATGAGTGAGTGAGTTGGGCGGTTGGGCGAGCGATGTGGAGACAAACGCCCTCAACTTGAAAAAAATGCTTCAGGAATGATCATGTTCAGCAAACATCCCTTTGTCTTTCTGTAGACTCGGTGGCTTAGTGGTTAGGGCGTCCATTTCCGAGGCGGGAGTCAGGGGATTCGCGCCCTGACCGAGTCATACCTAAGACTTAACAATTGCCAATCTAGTAGCTGCCCTGCCAGCCGCCCGACGCTACAGGGAACAGTACTAGGACTGGTTGACCCGGTGTCAGTATAATGTGACTGGGTAGGACTGAAGCTTGTATTGCGGCAGCAGTCCCGCGTGTGGCAGCACGTAAACTTTGTCTAGGCAACACCGTCCTGATATGTACCTAGTCTGCGGCTGAACAACAAACCAGTAAGAGAGTGTTGTCTGTCACTAAGGAAGACGCGCTCTTTCTCTCTCGTACAAACCCACCCACACTAACGCACGCACACTTACCTCTGTTCTTCTCCAGAAGGCAGCTCTAAGCACCATCCCAGATGCCGAACAACGATATCGAGAGGCGGGTATTAAACATCGCACTAGTGTCGTTATATCAAGCACAATGCAGCGAACTCTTTGAACGGTCCCAACAGACTGGGAAGGTGGGGAGGGTGTCTACGGGGTGTGGGGGCGGGGGCAGGGAGCGGGGTGGCGAGATTAACTATCCAGCACCCGATCGATGTTCGCAACAAGCTAAACTTAGGAGGACGGGATTTTGATGTGGCTGCATTGAAGACCTCAATCTTCTGCCCACGACATGGCTGGAAACGTTTTATGATTGTCGAGCAAAGGGGATGGGAGGAGGGGTTTTGTTCGGGTCTGTGGGCAGTCAAGTTTGTACCCCGGTTCCCAACCCCGCTTCTGCTGCTGCTGCTGCTGCTGGTGGTGGTGGTGGTGGTGGTGGTGGTGGTGGTGGTGGTGGTGGTGGTGGTGGTGGTGGTGGTGGTGGTGGTGGTGGTGGTGGTGGTGGTGGTGGTGGTTATGACTTTTCGAGGCGACTGTCGCAGCTGACAGTGAATGCCAGCAAGAGTAGCTAATGACGTCAGAGCTCCCACGGTTGACTGAGAGTTCTGAGGTCACTGTCCAGCGGCCCTCGTCTTCCTTGTCATCTATAAAACTCACCTCGGTTCAACCGTACCCCTGAACCTGCTTAGGTTTCCAGTTAATTGTGGGCATACTCGAACGGAGTGGCGGGGGGGGGGGGGGTGCACGAGAACAATTAACTTACGGCTGCTCGCAGTCTGTATCATTGGCTGCAATTTGACACCTCTCCCGACGTCCACCATTGTCCATAAGGGTTTCCCCCGCGGATCCGTGGGATCTATTTTTAGGTTTTACCGCTTAAATCATTGAATGTTGCTATGGTGTGTCATCTCCGTGCTTGCCCTTTCCTGGTATTGTCGGTATTCTTGGAATATTTCATTTACTTTTGGGGCATCATTCCTTTTCAGCAGTTCTGGAAATTACTGATCGAGGAGGATGGAAACGAAGATGAAAGGGGGAGAGAGGGGAGAGAGAGGGGGAGAAAGAAAAAAGAAGGAAGAGAGAGGGAGAAAGAGAAAAGGATGGAGAGAGAGAAGGAGGGAGAGAGAGAGCGGGGGAGAGAGGGAGGGAGAGAGACGGAAGGACGGAGATAGGGGGAGAGGGGGAGGAAGGGAGAGATACAAATAATTTCCTTCTAAAAATTCATGCTGCGTGTCCGTGTCCCCAAGAAACGCACAATTTTCTTCAAACATTTTAAAGCTTTTTTTTTCCTCCCACATGCCCGAGTTGCGTCATATGATATACCTTAAAGCCCACGGTATTTTCAGGGAGTAAATCTATGCTTTTTAAATTGCAACACCTCCTCTTGAACTGCTGAATATTTCCTGCAAGTTGCGTGTGAATCCTGACGCATCATAGAATCCATAACTTCCTGGTGCCAAGAAGCTGAAAAGGCATTTTTTTCTGAAAGGTTTACGCGGGTTGGCAATGTGAAGAGCAAATCGCACTTCAAAGCAGGATCAAAGGAGAATCCTTGGATATTGTTTTGCCGGGCTATTTCTGTCATGTTGTTTAACATAATGTTAACTAGCTTGTCTTTTTTGGCGCGGGTCGATCGCCACGGAGAACTTAAGTCTGCTGGTATAAAAACAGGCCGACAAAGGAAAGAAAGAAAGGACTCTTTCAGGTTTGGGGGGGGGGGGATGTTTACGCAGTATAAGAAGGGGAAAAAACACGAAAGGTCACTGGCTGACCAGACCCTTCAGTCTGCATTGAATTCTCGTTGGTTTGACAGAATTTGTACACTTAGGTCCCAGGAAGAAGTCAAGATAAAGGAAATAGGATAGGCTCGGTTTCCTGTGCGCCGACATGGAGTGCAAACTGGCATCAGAATCGATAGCGCAAACACCAGTCCCGCGACTACAGAACTGAACTGCGCTCCGCTTGCCGTCCGTCTTTGGCGGCCACGGGAAGACACAATAGTTAGTGGGCGTAAGAGACGGAAGCTTTACCCTAGGGAAACGCCTTGCAATCCGGCCCAGTACTCATCGACGCATAGCAGGGAAGGCCAGATTCATGTCTCCATCGATGCCAATGGTTTAATCGACGATACCTCGTTTTCGTCGCCAGTCTGCCCTCGGCAGGAAGATAACATGTCCGCGCTACACGGAGATCGGCCTCTTTAAAATCAGACTGTGTGTTTTGGTCCGTTGACAAGATTTTAGCTTGCAAAACAATGTCGGCCAGTAGTCTGGAATTGTCGGCCTGATAGTGGACCGACACTTCTAGACCATTGGTCGATGTTGACTTGTTTTCTGGGACAGTTATTCTTCAGAAATCACAAGTAGCAAGCGGTCCACTCTGCGGGTCTTGTGCAGCGGGGATATAATTAATGAATAGGACTTGACAGTGTGCCTATCGATATCGATTTTTTCATCATCAGCGACACGTTTGAATAAACAGAGGGCAGGACTTTTTAAAACCTGACTCAAATTTGCTTCCAGTCTCGTCTCAGTCCAGTGACCCAGAAGGTCTCAGGGGATGGGGTTGGGTGGGGGGAATGCTGGATGCAGCTTCCGACACCACAACATTGCTTATAATGCAAAACGAAAAACAAAAGACTTATTCTGTACTTGGTGGGGCTGAAGCCTATGTTGCGACACAGTCATAATGTGGCTAACTTTAGCTTATCTCAAGCAACGGCATCCTCATATGCACCTAGTTTGCGCCAGGACATGCAGTTATAAGCCAAAATCCACCCATTCAAACCCTTACATCATAATACCTACTCCTGGAAAACCTTGCTATTTATAGGCTAGCTACTGAACACAGCTCACCACTGGGCCGCATTCTTCCACGCGCACGCCATACTCGTCTTGCGCTTTTCCGACTTTACGAGACTGTAACAATAAGACTACACAGATTTGATGGACCCTCACTGCAAGGATGCCAATAAAAACGAAAATTAAACAGAGCCATAAGAATTTTAAAAGCGTCTTTGTAAAATAAAGAAATAAATAAACCAGCCTCGAGTCAGTTTCGTAGCGCTTAAAGAGAACCTGCGTTAATGAAATAGCGCTGCTCCTCCACATGCCACCAGGGTGTCTGGAGGGAATCGGTTCTTTCCCTTCCGTCCTTTTCCGGTCTTCTTTTCCGCCCACACCCGCTTTTTTTTTCTTGTTTTCAAATTATCGACAGGATCAACTACGCGTCTTCGATTGCCAGCTGTGTGCTTCATTTGATTATTTTACTTTCCTGTTTATTTTGGAATACAATGCCGTCGTTTGATACGCAGCTTGTGCTGCTGTATTCCCAAAATAGCTGTTTTGCACCGAGGGGGATATAGGGCATTATTTTGTCAGTGCATACTGTTTTCTATCTTCTCCTCCATCCCCACTTCGAGGCAAAACTTTACAGCCAGCAAGATAAGCTGATTTATTCTCAGAACAGAATTTGAAGCATGCAGTCTGTATTGCTTTGTTTTCAAACAGCACAAGTTGAATATCGCTTCGTACTCAGAATAGTGCTTGAAACAGGCGGGTTATTTGGCTTGTACTCCCCTCCTCCACATCGCTCTGCGACAGACAGTTCATCTTGTGTTATTCCCGAGACACTTAACTTGCGAGTCTGGCAGCTTACTTCGTCCTGAATATTCTTTAAAGACCACTCCGTCAGTGTGCTGTAGTGCATTGCACCGGCTGGCGATGCTGACGAACGTGGTAATGGAAAAGAGCTTTGCCGGGCTGGCCTAACCCTGTTAATCTGACTTCATCCTTTCTATCCGCCCGGAAAGTCCGACATTGCTCTCGTCGATCCTCAAGCGTCTGCAGGGAAGACTGCGAGATCAGCTTCCTGCGAGCGCAGCTCCGAGTTTCCATGGAGAGAAGGTAGAGTGGAACAGAATGTTCAATTTAGCTCCTGGTTTACTGACCGGAAACAGACCACTGATTGGAGATGAAAATCCCGCACCCAATGCCGTTGTCACACAGTTCCACCGAGTCGAACTAAATAAGCGCTGAAAAGATAAATTTCTCATTTGCATGGCAAGTATATGAACATCCGAAGAGAACTTACATTTTTGTATATATATATATATACTTCGTAGGGGATACAAAACGATAATCTGATTAGGGTCTTGGTTAGAAAACAAACTACAAGTAACAGCCAGTATGAGTGAGAGTACAGAAACGTACCCAAAACACTTTAAGCATAGCAAGGATGATCGCATATATAGGAATAAATCCCGTATTTGCATGCAGAGGTTTCATGTTGGTGACCATTTTTGCTTGTGGCTGGCTGGACATGACTATATGCCCTCCCTACAGACCACCGTAGTTCGTTACGGGGACAGCTGCGCTGGGGGGGGGGGGGTAGTTGTTTTTTTTCATATTGCGCATGCTTCTTGGACTAAATGCTTTCATGTCCCGTCTTACCTCTAATTCTGACAGTTGTGCTCCAAAGGCTCAAAGACGACTGTTTCCGGCATTTTCGAAGGCTTTTGCTAGAGTGCGGGTCAAAGCGGACATAATGTCCTGGCAACTCAACAGGTGAAAGACAAGGCACTTTTCTTCATCCCGCACCGCTCTGCGGACCTGTGTTTTGGAGGTCGTGAGCCCGGAAGTCACGTTCCGGGAATTTGCTGTCAGAGCCGGCGCTGATTGGATCTGAGAACTTGCTTCACTCACAGTCTCACATGCTTTTCGACGATCGCCGAGTAGGAATCTCCGCTTTGCATCCTCTCTCTCTCCCCCCCCCCCCAACCTCTCCCAAAAAAGTTACAGTATGGAACCTTTGAGTTTCCAGTTGAGGGGATCCTTTCAAACAGTGTCGGATGTCTTGAAACTGAACAGCTTCGTGTAACCCGAGAAATGCAGCAGGGCGCATGAGCTGCTATTTAATTAGCACTTCATACACTCATTTTTCTCTTGGGGTTTTTTTTCTTGCTAACCTGGAAAAAGTCTGAGAAACGTCGATGCAAAATGCAGGCCTTTATAGCGAGCCGCCAACATTTGCACATGGCAGTCTGATGGGAAACAACCTTTATCGGGGTTAAAGGGAAGGATGAGCTTCCCGTCTCAACATTGCTTGAGTAGTTTACCGCTTTCCTTCGGTAAAACGACCGCCTTTTGGTATTTGCTTTATATAGCATGTGTTTTGACGGGAGCGTGTGCATGAAAAACTGTCCCTTATAAGGCAAAGCGTCAGAGCAATTGATGGATGTATGTGAAGTGGATTAGTTTATAGATTTTCAAAGCTGTTCAGAAGTTCCCTCTACTCTCTCTCTCTCTGGTCTCTGGGTGCATGCCTTTTCTCCTTAGCTTTTTTGGGGATACTATTTTGTTTCGTTATATTTGCCATTTAAGTTTCGTTACCTAATCCACCGTACTCCATTGTCTGACTGTAATTACTATCCTACCCCCCGCACCTTCCTTTCAGAACTGCGAGCTACTGACTTCACCCGTGTTTCTTGCAAGTTAAAAAGAAATAAAATTGGCTTCACTTTTTTTTTAACTGGGAGGTGGACCTGCTGCCGTGGCATGGGCTATACAGCTTCTCTGTAAGTGTCGGATAAATCATCCCAGGAAGAACCCTCAGAAGATGTAAGACTTTAGAGTTGGACAGCCTACTAGAATAAAGGTGGTTGTATTTACCTAGGCCAAAAACGCTAATTTTCAGTTTTCCCCAGATCAGTATTTTCGATATGACATATGACGTGTGTGCGAAGTATGATGTATTATGTGTGATAGATGATATATGTTGGGTGTATTCCTGCATGTCGGCCTGTGTGCGCCATTCGTATTATGCGTGCATGCTTCGCGAAGGCGGGGTCTGTGTTCCTCTGAAGCGTGACGAATCCATAGTCCTCCTTGCCCACGGGCAGGTGCATGTAACGTCACATGCCCCTGCAGACTGATGTATCGCCGAGAGTGCATATGGGTCGTTGACATCCCAACTGCTTGGCTCTTCCCACACATCTCTGGTGTCGTGTAATTCCTAGTCTTTGTGGTTCCATGACTCGCTCACACCCTTCAGTTCTTTTCTCGTACCGTCGTTGCTGGTCACCCTGACACGTTCTAATTTCGGAGGAGATTGTCACAAATTGTCGGCCTGGTTTTCGAGGCAGCCTTAGAGCCGCGTGGGTAATACGATAAAACTGGATTTTTTGCAGATACTCCCCGCATGGGCAGGTACTTGTAGCTGGAGACTAGCTGTGATTATCCCTTGTTTACTTCCAGTCGGCTGAGTCCCACATTTCTCTAGCCTGCTAGCTTTTCTCGTCTTTCTTTACGTGGTGTGTGAACGTTCTAGCGTGTCACGCCGCGCACATTTAAACTGCAGTGGGAAAACGCGTGTTGGCGGATATTAGCAGCATGCTGGAGTCGGAGCTGAGCAGCTCCAAGAAACTTCAAAGTCCCGCCAATTTGCATCTGCAGCAGGGAGACCACTCCAGCAAACAGACAATCCAGGGAGGCCACTCCAACAAACGGACAATCAGCTGGCGTCTGTTCTGATTGTGGGTACGTAATGCATGTCTAGACACGGGATTATGCACAGCAGCATGAGGTTTTTGATGCTGTGCGTGATAAAGCTTTCTCGTCTAGACGAATGTGTAACCTCGGAATTTGAATACCTCCCGCAATGTCTGCATTCTGTTCATATTTCTGCCACTAGATGGAGTTACCGGATATCGGCCGAAAGCTCTGATTCAGAAAACGGCCGTGCCTGCATGTTATGAAACAAGAAAATCAGAACAATACATACAAATCGAAAAAAGGAGCCAGAGGCAGAAAAAAATAAACGATCCAAATTAAAATGTTTTAAAAGGTCTCCCTTGAAGAAACGTGACAGTGAATAGTCACGGAGGAAGGAAGACCTGGCCAGAACAGAGGCGCGCTGTAAGAGTCGGAATGGCTCGAATTTTGACTGGAGTGGGGGGTGAGGTGTGTGAAGAGCAGAACCTAGTATTCTGCAGTTTCTCTTGTCCTTCAGGGCTCATTTTCGTCTCGAGGGAGTCGTCGACGGCTCCCTTCAATATGTTCAGGCTGCTTCATGCGAGTCCATTGCATTACTGGGAAATCAGCTGCTCCGTTAGAAGGCACTGCATAGAGGCGCAGACTGCATGAGAGTTGTTAGTTATAAAACTAGAAAGAGCCAGATGAAAATGACACAGTGTGGTCCATTGCTCGTAACTAATCTGGAACGGTAAGACATGCATGATAAACACCAATGACGGTAGTGTATCTTGTCTCCTCACCCCACCCCCACCCCAAAAGAAAAGATAAACTGCTGGTGATAGTAGCCTACAAGTATATTAACAGACATATACATGTGCTTGGAACCCAGTGACAGCTGTTTATATATAAAACTATCAAAGTAGACCTAAATTCTGCATAGTAACCATAGTAATACGGAACGTTAGGGCACACATTTATCACGCTGGGAAGGAAACATTGACACTCCCGACCCTAAAGATGCATGCGGGCACAAACAAGCACGCATACACATATATGTATGGTACCACGCACGTTCGTTAATGCTGGTCATGATGATTCGAATTCGATTCGATTCCAGCCTGAATGTTGTGCTGTTTCCATTCAGCCAATACGGGTAACATGAGTCCAGGCAGCGCGGAGATCAGGTTTGTGCGACTCCATTTTCTTGGTCGGCATTCTCACATAGATCAAAGGGAGCGACGCGTATCCTCTCTCTCCCCCACCCACCACCCCATGCGTTATATAACGTCTGTGTCGCCATTTTGCTTACTAATAAAATTAATGGTTTGACGCGTCGCAGAACATCCGCGTTTCAGTTAATTGTTATTGTCAATGGTTGTTCGAATGTCACTTGTTCAAAGGCTAGTGATTTTCAATTTACAAAAAAAAAAAATCTCTTCCTGCTTAAGGTGAACACCCGCCCCACTCTTACATATAGCTTACCAGGACTGATTTCCATCCACAGATACTTTGTCTTGTTTAGAATTCGTCTGATTTGTGTCCGAACATTGCTTGGCGTGCTAATTTTTACACGTCGGTGGTCTGAAACACACAAATAATATTATTTTGCCCCCGAGACAACGCGCACAAAAGAACCGATTTACCATTGATGGATTGCTTCACACAAAAGTACCAGACGTTTGCCACAACGAGGGGCTGGCTGGTGGAATAAACCTTGCATTCGTAGGAGGAACATCAGCTTAACATATCCAATGGCTGAGAGCGCGCGACCTGCGCGCGTGCGCGCGTGCGTCTGAGAGAGAAAGAGAGAAAGAAAGACCCTGCTTCGAAGACTACCAATTCTCAGAAGACACACAAAGATAATTAGAATGTGCGAAAGTTCACGGCTTGTTAAATTTTCGCTAACTCTCAAGGAGGTGTGAGGTGTTTGTAAGAGTCCGCTTGTTAAGGGCTCTATACCCAAATACAATTTTGCTATAGCCAGCTAGCATTGTGGCAGTTAAAATGACAAGCCCTTTTGGCCGAGTGATAAACTGCAGTAATACCACGAGTGTTTTTCTTTTGTTACTCTCGGTTTTCTTTGAGTCTTCGTTCTTTGCATCATAAATCTTAGCATTCAAGTTAGGCAAAGAGTTACCGCTGGCTGCATAGACTCTCGCCGTTCTGCTGATTTCGTTTTCCAGAAAAATCCCATCGATCACTCTGAAACCCAGCTTTCATAGGAAGGCTTTGGTATTAGAGCACGACCTTTGATCTTTCATGCCAACCAACCAATATAGGGTGCTTGAGAAAACAATTTTTATATCTGGAATCAGCACGGACATCTCTTTGTTAGCAAAGTTTCAACAAATGTATATTTTTTCTTTTAAGTAAACGGAGTTTTTAATGAGGTTTGGGGGTCAGCGAAAGTTTCCATAAGAGACATGCAAGGTGCAGAGAATCGACTACAGGAGCTCCTAATAGTATTTGCACGATGACGCACCAAATCCCTCTTCATGATATCGGCCAGGTGAACGAGGTGGTGCAGCTAACAAAATAGCTGGCTGTAACATTACTCAAATTTTATTTTATGGTTATTAATTCTTGCTTGCATGAGTTAATAAGGGAGTTAGATGCTTACATTCCTGCACTGGCTGCACGAGGCTTCTTTATAGATTGAAAAGTTATATGGTGAACGATTTTTACGACTGCAACTAAGAACGGAAGATTAGAATCGAACACCTGGCGAGTGCGACTTGTTCCCACAGTTCATACAGTATACTTAAACGTAACGCTTACAGTGTAATTTTGGCGTTGCTAGAAGTAATTTAATATTGCGGCGTTACAGGCTGCAGTCGGTACACATTTTTTTCTCTTTATTTAAACAAGCTGTAGCCTTCCCTTTTGGTTCTATGGTTATATCATCGTAATTAAGCATTCATAGCTACGCGGGGAAACAAACCAAGTACACACGGATTAAATTGAAGTAAATTAACGCCGGACAGCCACGCCGTGGCGGTAATCAGAGTGAATGTAAGGCTGTGAATGCCAGCTCTGTATCTTGCTGTTTAACTGACCAGATGCGAAGGCCGGTAACGGTTCCGAATCCAATTACTTCCACCCACATCCACACCGCGCGGCCTGCTGACACGGGCTGAATGGCTCAATCATCGGCAGATACCAGAAACGAAGGAACGTGACCAAAAGAAAATGAATGAACGAGCAACAACAAAAAAATCTCGCACTTTCCTCATGACGTGGGCAAACAACCCAGCAAATGTCTGCTTCCCGAATGCCCGGCACGCAACGGGTTATAGCGGTGGGCCTCTCATTACTGCCAGCCCGGCGGTTTTCTAGCAGGCGGAGACAACCTTTGGCATTTTCAGACGCCCGGGCTACCAGTGTGCGCGGTGGGCGCCAGTCCTGTAAGGATGCCGAAGTATGTTCTGCGCTCAGTCCGATGGACACCTTTAACGCAAATGGTTTTGACAGGAACCCTTTCTCTGGTGCCAGTCCTGTCCTCGTGAGTGGGTTTATTCAGTCCAAGTCGAGGCTACATGCATCGCTGTTTGGATTGTGTGTGTGTGTTGTGAGTGCTGCCCAGCATCGATCGCGTTCAGATCTGTATCTTAAGTTACCGTTCAATATCTTTATATACGGTACCATTCAGTTCGTTGCCATTTCTCTTCCTTTTTTCGGGGGGGGGGGGTGAAGGAGAAACCAGTTGTGATACGTGGATTTCGACATAGCGTCATTTGATTGGCTCCGCTTTTTACACATCAGAAATAGAGATCGTCATTTGGCTCTAGTGAATTAAAGCTTTTAGGTGGTGCAGAGTATCTCCTTATGTCAAGACCGCCAAATACATCCGCTATCAAAGCTTCCGGTAGAGTAAAGAGCATATGTACACCCCAACTGAGTGCCTTCTGCAAAGGCGATAGAAACAGCAACTTCTGCAATCTCTGCATATATCGGTAGAAAACATGCAGTTCTGTTGTAGAGGCTGTAGAGACAGCTAGGCGATCACTCAGTCCATGAAGGTGACCGAAGAGGTCAGCTTGACCGGAAGCGATGTACGGAAGTTGCCTTCGCTGGACTCCCAGTTCCCATGAGAAGCACGGATCTACATATTTCTGCGGAGTCTTCTAATTGCATCCTTGACCCATGGTTGGCCGACAGTCTCAGACGCAGTCTGTTCCTCGCGCGCGAGAGGACTTTTCAGGATTTAAGGTCAACACCTGACATTTTCATGCAGCGTAGTGTCGTTTTTCACTGAACAATTGCAACGAACAGCATTCAGATCATTGGTGCGTTTGAAGTCCAAATCCAAAATTAAACTAAAAAGAAAATTTCGTCTGTGATTATACAAGAATTACAAAAAAAGATTTTCCATTTTAAATTATTCATTGATCTCTGAAGCATACACCACTCGACCAAAGAAAAACCTCATATCATTCGCGGCCAGTCTGGGATTAGCGTTGTCATTGGCATCTGTTTCATTTTTCCGTTTTGTCAAGTTGTCTGAACGGTCGATGTGGAAAGAGGTGGGCGGGGAATGGGGTGTACATGGGAGTTCGGAGAAAAGAGGTTTTGATCCAAAAATACACAAAGGCGCGTGCCACACACACCACACACACACACCACACACACACCACACACACACCACACACACACCACACACACACCACACACACACACCACACACACACCACACACACACACAGAATTATGCGTTTGGGAGATTAAAGTGTAGGAAATCCAAGTGGTAGAGCCAGAGAGCTAACAATCGTAGTGTGAAGTTTGTCAATCCATCGAATACGTCCCCTCAGGAAACCCATTCAAGTTTCCTTCAAAATGATTTTTGAAGGCTTGCCGTTATTGTCCCAGTTTTGTTTTAGCCTCCGACCTGAACGCGCACGCATTGGGGTGATTTAAAAATCTTCTTGCGAACACCAATGCATTGCGTCAGCGCTACAAGAGCCCCGAGGCTCACCCACCATTTCCTCCAACACTCACGGCTTGTCCATCGAGCGCTATATCCCTCGCAATCCGCCATTATCACCACCACTGTCTTCCTGCCGCGGGCACGGAAACTCCCGAGTGTAGGCGTTTGTAATTGCTATACTGACCATCCCACGTCCCCGTGCCTGCTGCCGACTGGGGAGACCAGGCTGGCTTGCCCAGCACGTGAGGACGTGGTATTGAGGCCAAGATTCAGCAAGCATTCTTTCTTTCCTTCCCCATACCCCATCTCTGTCCCCACCTTTCTCTCTATTTTTTCTCTCTCTGTTTCATAACCCCCCCCCCCCCCCCCCCCCCC
>SMGT01012690.1:84715-100717 GCA_004794575.1 Lanistes nyassanus
TGGCGTATCTCTTATAATTTAGCAAACCGCATCAGATGCCGGATTTAATTTCTTGTTTTCTCTCGTCGAATTTAATCGAGGAACTTGCTACAGCGAAGTAACCTTTTACTTTCATGACAATTTTAGTAGCTTAAAAGACATTCCGAGTGAAAATCAAAACTGCTCAATCATCCTGGCATCGGAGTATGAATGGGAAAGTGGAAAGCCACAAGCGAGCTGTGGGCGGGTGACTGGGCGGGGTATTCACAAAACGCACCGACATGTCGCTAGGGTAACCTTGCAGAATAGTTCACGAATCAAAGGGGCCACACAGCTGGCAGAAGTTGCCAGACTAGAAAGTCAACAGTAAGCAAAGATGACACTCTGACGCAGGCAGTGCACAAGGGGACTATTCTGAGTCAGGTCCGTGGCAAAGGGCAAAGGTTACCTGAATAAACTGTCTGCCGGCTGCCGGCTATCCTCACTGGACCACGCGTGCATGGCTGATTAGAACATAGTGTAGGAAAGAGAGTCTGTGAGTGCTACAGCAAGTGAATCTGATCTGAGAAGTCGTCCCACATGCCTTGTTCTATACGCTTCCAGACGAACCAGGGGAAGAAAAGGTAGACCCATCACGACATCCTCTAGCCTCAGACATCGGCGTGTTTGCATGCAGGGGTCATCTGGAGATGTAAGAATAGATGAAAAAAAAATTTACTTGCGCACTCGAAATATTTTAAATACTAGTTACATCTAAAAAGTGTTAAAGCAGGTGCGAAATATGTGATGCGTGTGTAAATAGTGTGTAAGATGTGTGCTACATGTGTTTTAAGTGTTCCGAGCTTACCCCTACTTCACTGAACACTTGCTCCTGGCACACATTTAGAAGATCATAAAAGCACCATTTATACATTTTCTGGCCATTAGAACACATTTGAGAACACAGACCGAAACGCTTTGTACACTTGGGATTCTAGATCAATGTAAAATGGGTTCTGTTTCGGTAACATACTAAATTTTCTAACTTGAACACTTATTGTTTACAGTGCGTAAAACAGTTTACCAACCACAAAATTTAAAGCGCGTAAGTGCATCTTCGCTTGCCCAAGCTAGACATTTTATTTATTTAGAAGGCAGACAGACAAGCTGTTTGGACTTGTGTGCAGGATAGAAGCACGGATGGATGGATGGATGGATGGATGGATGGATGGATGGATGGATGGATGGATGGATGGATGGATGGATGGATGGATGGATGGATGGATGGATGGATGGATGGATGTTGGTATTGACTGGCCAGTAGCAGGTGAATAATGGCCGCCGTAGCAAACTCTGCTTCTGTCCCAGACTATTGCTTGAACACGGTCTAACGCCTCCTGAGAGAACAATCGACTAGGCACCTCGCAGATTGCTCTGCAGAGCGTGCGATTTCTGGACAGGGAAAAAAAACGTCCCCATGATCCTCCGTTTCCGTCGTCCACTGGGGTCGGGTAAATGAGACGATCAAATCGTAGGCGTCGGATCACATTCTTGTCGAAAGGTGCTCAGGAACAAGATACAAACCCTAGTATTTTTGCGATTCCTTTTGCTGGCACATTTAGTACTCGCATGTGCTCAGGCACGTTCTTGCGTGCTCCGGTCTCTCCGTCCCCTTTCTTTTTCATTTCCTCCTTTCCCTCTCTCATTTACGCGCGCGCGCACACGTACGATTCCTACAACGTTCACTCGCACGTTCGCAGGGACACCTCCCCCTCTCATGTCGCGTGCGCCGGTACGCGCATGACTCAGTCGACTTTATGATCGCTACCTCTCGTGAAAAACTCTCTTAACCGCCCCAGAGCCCTATCGTTTTCGCCGAAATTCTGGAATAACAGCGGTGGCAGACTGACACTAAAAGAGATCGAGAGAGCAGTAACACACGATGCAGCACTGATCGTCTGGCACTGCTAGAAATCTTCTGCCCCATGACTGTTGTGTGAAGCGCAGACCCTTCTACAGAAATACAGATCAGGCCGAATTGCCTGTAGTCACGATATTCTTCATCGTACGAGCTACAGCCTTCATCCAAATGCGTCATCTACACTATAAATCACCTCTCGCAAGACAGAACAGAACAGTGGCAGTACTGTGTGCCACGCAGATGTCCAAATCGTGGGAGTCTTTCCTGCATCCTTCTTCCCCCGCGTTACTTCATACTTTCTTCTATCAGTTCCTGTTTCCTTCTGTCCTTTCTGCTTTATTTATTCATACACAACGGCTTCTCCAAATACGCTAGTCCTATTTTTCTACATAGCAAATGGCATTCCGAGATGCTGATGCAAGTAAAACACGATAATCGATGCCGCGAGGCTGGGGGCCCGTCGGTGTCATTTGACATAAATTTTGAATGTGGATCGCGATAGCAGGAGACAAGGCATTGATACAAACACAGGGCTTATTTGCCAAGAGATTAATCTCCAGGAGAAATCGAATTCTTATAGACCATTAGTGCAAATATTGTTTGCAGGATTAAGAAAGGATGAACCCTGCTAGAAGGGGAAAAGAAAAAGAAACAGTTCCAAGAACATGTGTTGCATTGCCATTATCATCTGCGCAACAGTTGTATAAGTCGAAGTACAAATAGAAGGGGGAAAAAACCCACATGACTCGGTCCTCCCAGAGATCTGTGTAAATAAGGAAAGAAAGCACTACAAAATAGTGGCTGTCTAGATGTGACAGTCGGTCCTTTAGCTTTCCCAGTCATAAGCAAGTTTTGATTAGCAGACGTGCAGTGTACACCTAAACAGTTTGCATGTGTATGTGTGTGCGTATGTGTGTGTGTGCGTCTGCGCTCGCCTGTATGTGTGTCTGCGGGTGTGTGTGTGTGAGTGCATACCCGCTTCCGCCCATGGTTGAGGGTGTATTTTCGGCGTTCGAAGAAAAAATTAGAACTCGGATATACTCTTAAATTCATGATAAAGAAAAGCGACGATCAAGAACGCAAGAACTGAAATCTGGGGCCAGTTGCACGGCTTTAGCCTAACCTGTGCCCAGCGTGCGCCCGACTAAACCCCTTAGTCTAGACTACGTACGCCATCCTGATACGCCGTATGCTTTGCAAGCATGTGCACGCGAAATACATGAACTTGAGCATGCACCATGCGCGCGCGCTCGCACACGTACGCATATGCACACACTATGCACAGCTACAGACCAATCGTATCTGGAGTACTGCGGGCCCTTTTGAAAAGCCGTGGTGTAACCTGATGACTAGGAAGAAAAGAACAAACACCAACAGCGACGAGCAGGGAAACCCATGGGTTGACCCGCTCTTAGAAGAAATCCGGCTAAAAACACATTTTTTTTGCCACATTTATAGGTTATTTGCCGACATCCCACTTATCTTACTTGGTGCGCTTGGAGGTGTAGGTCCGAGGTTTCTAGCTGCTTGCGCCTGGAGTTGTAGGTGTATGTCGACGTACCTTCGAGGCTTCTACCTTTTTCGGCCTAGAGGTTACTCTACCTACTGCCGATCGAGGTGTCTGTGCTAGATCTAGGCTAGTGACTCCGAGAACAACCATAGAGAAAGAAATAATTCTTCAGTCATACCTGCGCTGATAGAAACAATTATTTCGGTGTGTTGTGTGTGTGTTTCCTATTCTGACCTGGTGGCTTATATATTTTTTTTAAAAAAAACTAAGAGAAGAAAGTAAATACAGAAATAAGGACTGATGCGATCAGACATGCAAGTTTTTTTTTTGTAAACGACACACTTGATCAGATGCTCGTTGAAGTCGAATGATGTACAGAGCTGTAATCCGATTGGCTGCTTTAGAGAGGAGTCAAGAATTCTTCGACGAAGGTTTGCACGGTTAAGAAATGCCTTTAAGCGCGTAGGTTGTCGATAAATCAATAACACCATTATAAGAAGCAATTCTAATTGCATAATTTAAAAAAATAAAAGAATTTTTTTTTTTTGCAGTCTCCGTCTTCTACAAAAACAGCAGCTTGCGGAGAACTGAATGTTTTCTCCTGCATTCACACTGAGAAGTGAAATCATGACAAGAAACGGCGTGTGGAGGTGAGTACGGCTTCTTTCAAAGATTTTTGTAAAGGGAAGTAATGAACACTGCTCTTTGCCCTCTGGAGGAGTCTTTCACTTTTCCTGCAAGGGGAGCTAAATGCGTGGTCCAATCACTGCTGGATCTTCACTTCTAGTAGCTTGAATACTCATCAGTTTAAGCAAACCAAAACAATTCATTGGAATTATTACTCATTATGAAGGCAAACAGAACTCCCATTACTCAAGCTTAACATTATTGCTAATAAACGATTTGCCTTGAATACTCATCAGTTTTGGCAAACAAACAAAAATCCATTGGTATTATTCATTGGTAGTATTGCACATTATCATTGATTATGATGGCAAACAGAACTCTAATTACTCAAGTTTAACATTGCTAATGAACGATTTTTGTTATTTGCTGCTCAGTGGTGGAAACATATGAAGCCTTAACTCCCACCCATAAGTCCTCACCAGAAATGGATGGGTGGCTTTTCAACCTTCTTTCAAAATAAGTTTAAGGGAGAAGAAATCGAAGGGATTATTTTTAAGAGAAAAAGTCCTGCGTGATGATAGAGATAGAAGAACATTGACTCTGAAGATATGACTGAAGGGGTCACGTCGAACTTTTACTTTCTCTCTTTACACCACTTAGAAATGCCCTAGATCTCTAGTTTCGAATGCACCTGAACCATTGTTATCATCCCCGAACTTTGCCATTTCCAGCACGTCGTGTAGGTGCATTGGTCTTGGCGACTTTCGAGACCAGAGACCCATACCAACTTCAGGCATATCAGCCTCCTGTATTTTCCATCATTTGTGTAATTCTTCGCAAGAAAGAACATGGTGCACTGTAAACAAGTGTTCTAGTTTAGAACACTTATTTTGTTACCAAAACAAAACGTATTTTACACTAATCTAGAATGCTTTGGAAGTGTCCTAAAATGCACACGTACTGCTAAACTAGTGTAAATTGTGTTCTGGTGAGTGTTCAGGTTACAGGATAATCTGTTCTAAAAGGTGTCCTCAAAAGTGCTCTGTTGCTGTAAAAGATGCCTACAAATGTTCTTCTCTTTAGAAAACAAATCGTAGGACACCGAGGCTGTTACCCAAATAGAATGCCAGAACATGTTTTACCGTGTTCAGCTGAACGCTGTCAGTGTCAGAACGCTTCTCAACTCAGAAGTCCAGTCTTTATAAAGACTATATGGAATTCTGAGTAGAGAAGCATTCTTATACCAAAGTAAAAACAGTAACAAATCTATAAACAACATCTAGTACAATATGCCAAGGCAAATGTCATATTTTGAAAATATTTCAACCCTGAAACTAGTTTTCACAGCATCATGAACACAAGGTATTAATAAATCACACTAATATATTGCCTACATTAAAGCAGACAACAACATTAAAACATTAAAACATACACATGCACAAAAACGTACATATATACATATGTAGAGTTCACTCTGCACAACTATCACAATACAAAACAAGTGATGTTATGATGGCTTAAGCAGAAAGGCAAATTGGTTTTACTTACAGTAAATTCAATTCAAACAATTTTTGTCCATTATCGAAGCAAGATGGAAATTTACTTTTCCCAGTGGAAAAGCAGGTTAACATGCATCTTTCTGACTAGCAAAGGCAACAAGATGCCTGCACTAGTTATTCAATTTTAACATTAGTAACTGTACACATTGGTTACTCAAATTCTTCACACTGGCAACTTATGCAAGTTCTTCAAATATTGTTAACTGACTTATTTACACATTGACAACTCAAATTCTTCACATTGGTTAGTCAAATACTTCACACATGGGTAACTCAAGTTCTTCACACATTGGCAGCTCACAGAGAAATATTGGCGATTCAAGTTCTTTACATATTGTTTACTCAAGTTCTTCACATCCCAGCCAGCACACAATATTGGTCCAATCCTGGCGCTACCTTGTAATCTTGGCGCTACGCTGGCAAGCTAGCCCCAAGATAACGCCACGATAAGCGTGCAGTCTGTGGCAGCACACAACGCAAATATTGTAAAGCCACGATACGGCCAACATTCGCTAGTCAAGTCAGCTAAAAATAGATTTGTCCAGACTATCTTGCACGCTCATTTGTCGGTCTTTAATTGAAATCAACATTATGTTTTAATTATGACAGTGTTTTAGTTATATCTCCAGATTATCTATATTTCTTTGACAGTCAATTTGATTTTTCAAACATTTTTGGCCAAGCTCATGCTATGCATTCAGCATGTGGCTTTGGCAGGCCCGAAGTACGCATTGTACACTAGATCAGTTATATTTTAGGAATATCTTAAGTGTGCTTAAGTCCAACTATAACATATTTTAACTTTCGATCGCCTGAAATTGTTAAACGACACACAAATGCACTTTTATAAGTTATTTAATCAGACCTATTCTGTGTGAGAATATCCAGAATAGCCTCCCTTAGAATCCAAAGGAAGGTGATTGGAACGAGAAAATTTCTTCCAAGGCTCAGCATCGTGTGATACAAGGAGCTCATTCGACTAACTGTAGGAACTATACTGAAACGTTGAGGAAGGAGATCGATGCACTGATGAGTGATCGATAGTGCCTTACGAATGTATGATCTGGAAAAGAATATTTACAGTGAATGGCTAGGAGTGCCTGGGAAAGGCTGGAAAGTCTACAAATACAACCGCATAACGAAGAGCACTGGTAAGTTTAAACGGTGTACTTATATGTTTGTGGGTATTACATGCCTTAATCAGATCTGTCAGGTAATTACAGTAATTCAGGGGTGAAAAAACTTCTTGCCCAAGCAACCCAGGCCAGGTAAAAAAAAGTTTAATTAGGCAAAAGAAAATTCAGAGTTGTTCTCACATCTTCATTTTCTCATTATGTCTATCACTGCTAAGAAGTTTACACCAAGGGTTGGTTGCCATTTAAATCTTTAAGATATGATGACCTTATTCTATTTAAATTATGTAAACTCTTGCCTACAATGTGTCATTCTGCATCTTTTTCAGTCAAGTGATGTGGAACCATAAAAGAAAGGTTCTTCGACTCTTTCCTTTTTCACTGCACCTCATGTGCCGCAGTTTCTGGCTCAGTGAAAGATTGAACACTATCTGGAACCAATACATTTAAGTTCATATTTTGGCAAATAGTCACTGAAAAGGCTCGCTACTTCAATATGCATTTACATGTTGAATAAAAACCATCCTAAACTGCACTTTTTGGTCTGGGCTGTTAGCAAAAAACCAAACACGTTTTGTACATAAGAAAAGCAAACGATGAATGACAATATCAGGGGCAGTATGGGCTTCACTCCGGGGATAGAAGATGGAAGAAAATAAATTGAAATCGACTGAAATGCTTAAAGGCAAGGTTGGGTTGGGGGGGGGGCGGGTTCCATCTGACCGATTACTTTGCTATAAATAGGCAGATATATCACCTAACCAGCTATTTTGAAAAGTTTCTTTCCTCAATGGTCAAATAGCCTACTGATTTCTGATTTACCAATTCCTGCAATCTAAAATTTAGTTCCTTTTAAACTAAGTAATTATTATGCTTGTGTTAATTTCTGGCATGCTCTGCTGGATAACAACTAGAAGTTTCTTAAACCCCTGACACTAAACTATATTTTATACCATTATTTTAAATACCAGCAGCTTATGAGCCATTGAAAAGTTGTATCTTACCCATTGTCTTTTGCCCTCCATGCCAATGGGCGGATACCTGAAGCACACCCTTGATCCAACTTTAAACACATGTAGCACACATTTTACATACTATTTACACATGTACCACCTTCTGTAACACTTTTTACGTGTAATTATAGCGTTTAAAATATTTATATGTGTGTGACAGATGCCTTTTCTGTCTTCACTTTGAAGAACTTTAGCCTTTCTGGTCTGGGATTCTGACTGCGGGGGAAAAGCGCTGGACATTTTTATCCTTCCCCAAGTTTCAAGGCAGTTATTAAGCCACTGGATGAGTTTCACAGAGCGAAAGAAAACAGTTTTTTAAACTCCCCAAATGCACGGCTTTTTGAGGTCTTCTGAAACAGCGGACGAAAAAAATGTCTTTCCCACAGCCGAGGCATAGTTTGAAATGCTAATGAACTTCGCCACAACGGAACAGTTCTGTTATTTCCTCTCTCTCCAAAAACTAGTGGCGAAATCGAAATAATGGGGGAGGGGAAGCCTTCACTGGCGATACCATCTTGTGATTTCGGCAACTTGGCAACTTCTTTCTCTCTAAAACACGTGCACAATTAGCGCCTACAGCGCCATGTTTTTTTTTAATTAACTGCAAATTTGTACTTTTTAACATGATGCAATCATCACATAGTGCCACAGGAAGCTGGGTTCTCAAGGGATTAGTCACCATTCGGTACATATATCAGACCAAAAGTCAGAACAGAAAGTATTGGTAGGATATCGATATCCGTTTTCTTTTTTAATTCTTGAAAGAAAATCCACCTTATATTAGTTTCAAAACAGCTGGATTGTCGACGAATTTTCAGCTTAGACGCACTAAACAAGAGTCAAAAGATTATGGGTCATTTCTGCCTTCTTTAATTCGTTTGCTGAACGGCTGATCCGCTGTAACCCCGCCCAATCGATTAACACGTTCAAAATTTATTTTTGTCTATGATAAGAGTGTGTACTTAAGGTCTGCTTTGGCTACATATGTAGAGGTGCATATGCAAGTATGGATCGGGCATACATATACAACGTTGAAAATGTTATAATATATAATGTATGTTTTCCATGTTTGCAACCATGAGATGTCATCTTAGTTTAAATTTGTCACCTGCGGTTGTCCCATGGGGTCAAGCAAGTTGTATTGTATTGTATTGTTATAATGATCAGGTCATGGATTGTGTGTGTGTGTGTGTCTTCGATATTCAATTGTCCATTATACGAAGAGCAATATAATTACCTTCTAATGTTACGTAAAAAGTTGCTTTATTTTGAGGTAGGCGATGTCAGAGCGCCCAAAAAGTACCTGTTAGTGTCTTTGTATAATCAGTCTAATCATGTTTCTGCCTAAAGATAAAAGTGGTTTTTATTTTAACTCTGGGAAACGAGACCGTAAAGAGAGAAGGGCAGAAAGTATTGTTATAGACATCTACACGTGAGATAAGCGCGAAATATTTTTAGAAACATTGGGCACTGTCTGGAAAAACATTGTGAACGTTTAGCACAAAGTGGTGCACACCTGCCCCTCCAGTCTAAGGCCTCCACCCACTTCCTCGCCAGGTTCGTCTGCACTTGTAGCAAAAGCTAAAAGTAGGTCTTGCAAGGGAATAGGAGACAGGAAACACCATGATTACACACAGAAGGAAGGAAGGAAGAACTGGTGGTAGAAAAAAGGTTAGAATATGTGTTGTTTAACGCCAAGTCAGCAAGCCGTTTCATGACGGGGAAGAGAAGACAATTTTTATAGTGTGCTGGAGGGTGCTGTGAAGGCGGGAGAGGAAAGGGGAGGAAACCGGAGTACCCGGAGGAGACACGCGTGCTGGACACGTAATCTGAAAGCACGTCTCTCTGTATTGGTGGCATGCACGGGCTACCCCGGGGCGCCCGGAAAGAAAGACAGACAGAAAAGCGGTTTGTGTTTACACTTGTTTATGTAGCATTGTCCATTGCAGTTTTATCATTGTTACTGCTCATCAGCAGCTGTCATCACAACTCGCGGTCAAGCCGTCACATTACTGAGCATCCTCTGTTGTGTTAAGATACAAATAATGATGTAACTAGGTGACAAATATGTTTTTGAGATAGTATATGGCTCTAGCAAGGCTAGATATGAGAGGATTTTTTTCGTCTCCGTTTGACGGCAGATTCATTTTGGCATCGTAGAGAACATACAGGCCAAGATGGAGGAAAACAAATACTGAGGGTACTTGTCTTTTAAGGTCTAACTACATCTGGAAAATACATTTTGGGGATTAATGCGAACAGTTTCAAAGTTTCTTGACACTCCTGAAAAAAATTGTCTACGGTGGTAGAAAATGATACAGCCTCGTGTAAACAATGTGACAGGGATACTGAAGCTACAGTGTTTCATTGTGTTGATTATACATGTATCAATAAATTCTGACATTTACAGTACATTTATGTTAGACACACACAACCACAATCCCATTCTGTAATCTTTCTAGTGTCTTTTAAACTAAACAGAGCTCACATTTCTGGCATGACAGACAAACAACATGAAAGGCAGCCTGACAGGTAGATTTACGATAGATTTACAGAGAAATGTATACGAAAGGTGGACATATGTAACAAGTTGAGTTAAAAGTAGGTCTATGAAGGGGTGTTTGGTTCTGCCACAGACCAAGGGTGGTAGGGTTTTTCTGCTTCTATTCCCAGAGGTTGAAATTGGGATGCCGCCAGAAATACCTTCAGCATCTCTAGCTAATTTTAGTAGACGACATCTGTTCCAGTGACAAATCTGTGTTCTGGCTGCGTGCGTGCGTGGGTGCGTGTTCATGTGTGTGTGTGTGTGCGTGCGCGCGCGCGCTCTACATTCATACACAGCGTCTGAGAGATAATCCTGGTTCATACTATTCGAAGCCGGAAAGAGATCGTTCCTTTCGTCTGGCATTCTGAAAGGTTTGCCACTGCCACCGCTGTGCTCCGGGCAGATGTCCATTGTATGCTCTGGACTCAGTGATGCTATTAGCAGTTTGTCATCTGTGTCAGCCCAGGGCTGGTCGATACTGCATCGACCTAACCCTCCCTCCCTGCGAAGCCCCTTGCAGGCAGCAGTCATTTGAGCACGCTCGAGACAACCCTTGCCGTGAAAATCAGCACGCAAGATTCAGCAGCAAGCATCGATAAGGGATTCATGCAATCACAAAGAAAGTACTCGTGATGAAGAGAACCAAACAAAAAAATGCGTTAGACAGATGCTGTGACAGAGAAGAACAATTTTAATTACCCATGAGCCACTTCAAATCCAGATGAGGACCGGATCTGCAGTTATATTCAGGAACCAACATGTAATTGTCGTTCGTCTTTTTACAGACAATATTTTGAATTTATAATGACAAAACCTACATGAAAAAAAAACGAAACGCACACACCTACGCTCGTGCGCCCACACAAATGAGAGAGAGAGAGAGAGAGAGAGGTAACGGCAGTGAGTGAACATTATGGAAGCTGATAAAATACACAGGAGACCTTATGGAGTTTTTCGTATGAATGAAAGGAAACTAAGGTTTACAAAAATATTGCGTGGGCGGGAAGGGGGATAACTCCGAGAAATGAAAACTGATATGGAAACGTCATCTTTATCTCGATTTTCCCCTTCTTTTCAGGCTTTAAACAATTGTTTGAATTTTTTAGAAACTTGTCCCATTTTTCATCCTCATCTCGCGAAAAGAATGACCTATGCGACTGTTTGACATTGGGGCTGTTTTTATTTGAGTCTCACGCAGTTACTTGCACAGACAGTTTTCGGGTTTCTTGGGGGAAAAAACACGATCAGAAAGAAGAAATGAGATTTAAGAAAGTGCCTTGCAACCAGTTTCCTACATCCAGTTTCCTTCTGTCTTTCGGTAAGCAACAAAGCAAGAGCTTGAGTGAAATGTTGATGTCTGCACCAGGTGACGAAAACTGCAGGGGACCCTATGGGAACGTCTACGCGGGTATCCTTTTTTAGGGGACGGGGTTGGAATTTTGGCTGTGTTCTTGTAAATGAGCAACGCCTCTCTCTTTCTCTCTATCAATGTAACACACACACACACACACCAATTGCCACTATTCGTGGAACGTAAAGAAAAATGCTTATTCTTTATGAAACTAGTTTCGCCTTAAATAACAAGTGAAGAAAGTGGAAAAATAAAATTGTCGACGAGATAACTGTAAACTTCAGAGCTGAAAGAAAAACAGCGCGTTCCTCGCTTCCCATTTGCCTCCTGCTCGGCAAAGAATTGAAATGCGGCTTCCCTATTAAAAGTGTCAGACTCGTTGCAGGGCGCGGCGAGAGAGGATTTTTTTTAAAAACTGCCCTGATGCCGCGTTTTTTGGTTATCCCTGCCTCAACATCCTCACTGGTAACAGCACCCCGCAACTCCTAAACTCGCCAGGACATCTGGACAAACTGGACCGCCTGACGTGAGTCTGGCACGCTGGAATGCAGGCACGTGTGCACTTACACAAATGCATGCGCGCATAACCTACCCCACAAGGAAAGATTGAGCACACACTCTCATACTCATACACATTACACAAACAGGAACATGCAGAAACATCTGTACACGCACGAATTCCAAGCCAAAACCATGCATCATTTGAGTCGACACTTGCTCGAACATTCATTCATTCATTCTCCAGCTAGTGAGTACCCCTGCGAAGAAAAGTTTCTATCGAGAACGTGCGTCTCCATCCCAGACAACACACTTTTACTTTTAAAATCCTTTCTCGGACACTGTCCTTAATACAATATTGCTATTAACGGCTGAACTCTAAACGCAGTCGTTTGAATACTGCCATGAACTTTACCTATTCCCTTCTCTTCAATCTTTGCCGCTTCCAACTTCTTGCCTGTGTAAACTGTGAGGTTTTAGCCTGACGGCAAGAGAAGACCGGATGTTAATTTGGGAAGCGGAAATTTCCTTAATTCCTGTTGGTATTCTGCAGAGATGAGATTGTCAAGACAACAGTTTTGTTCCTTTGCGGTACCGTGCCCTCAGGGACACGACATTGTCGTCAGAGACCTAGTACTGCTCTACCTTGTGGCGCACCAGACGATAAGCACGTGAACCTGGGAGATCGATGCCGGATCTTTCCTGCGATTGGTCCTGTTGTATTATGGGATTGCAAAGAAATTTACAGGATAGTTCTTTGCCTTATTTTGGGAAAACATGGGTAGCTCTAGCTGCAGAGGATTCGACAAGGATTAGCGTTCTCAAAAATGGAATGAATGTGTGTTAGCTATAGCTACTTATACGTATATTTGAGTACAAATAGGCCTATGTGCACGCACAAACTCTTTAAATATAAGTATGCACAGGCACGCATGCAGACAGATCTGTGCATCCACACTTTCACCTGTACACATACACATTTGTATTTGCGTATTCACATCTCAGGGCAACTGTCAAAATTCTATTGGACACTCATATCGTAATCAGAAACAGTCTTGCACTCCCCCAACTCACTCTTTTACAAACACTTCCTCTCATGAAAAACCCCTCAACCATGCACGTGCGCAAGTACACACACATGTTCACGGACGCACAGGATTCGTGAAGGAACAAAGCAGAGGGAAAGATAGGTGGAAAGAACGTAGTCGACAAAAGATAGAGAATTGAGTGAAAAATCCCAGGAGTTGTTTAAATGAGATCGCATGCTGCCAGCAACAGAACTTAGACACGGCGTCATAGGAATTAGTTCGTACGCCGCTGGACTATCATTCAGCACATAATGCACAGGGACTGCAATCGATCTCCGCGTGTTGCCCTCGGCCTTGTCTGGACCACTTCCGGCCCGAGGCAGGCCTCTGCCGTCAGGTCTTGATTGTATGTTTCTTCCTCCATCCTGTACTTTCGAGCTGGAGAAGAAACAAGGAACACGCTAGTGTGATCGGTTCGCTTTTCTCAAATATAGCCAGGAGTGAGGGTGTGCAACGTTACAGCGCTGATCTTCTTGCATACGTCCGAGAAACGTGCCGTCTTTCCGACTATTTCAGTTCAGACTAGACAAGAACTGCGATCGTTGACATTTTTTCTTGCGCTAGCAAACGTGCAAAACGTACGAAGGTTTAGAGCCGGGGGTTACTGACGAGTGCGGTGGGTCTAAAAATGGAACTTACAAATCTCCTCAGCCTTCATGCAAGACCTCCCAACGCTGAATAGTGCTGCTTGTGATACGGAAAAATACTGTGTGCAAACCTGCAAGTCACCGAAAAAACTTCAACCGTAAAAACTGACGCTAACGTAGTGTTGATGATGAAGACAAGTCGTCAGAAACTTACTTCAATCCGAAGAAACGTCATCTTTAATCACACATACTCTCCTTATTTACTTATCTATTTATCGCATGTCAATGTACTGGTAAAAATACACTAGATAGAATCAGCAAGATTGCTTTTGAGTTTATTTGCGGGAGCAAAAGCCACAAAGTTAAAAAAAATGCGGTGATGACGTATTCTGAGGGGGGTGGGGTCTTAAAGTTCTAGATATCAAAAGCTTTCATAAAGCATTAAAGTTTACATGGATAAGGAAACTTTGCACTTCAGAACCTAGCTGGAAACATCTCTCGACTATTACCTATCCACAGATCATGCAATTTATACTTTTTTGTGGGGGGGGGGCACTTTCTGGAGAGCATCAGGATCCAAAATGCTTTTTGGAAAGATGTCTTCCTTTTTTTTTTGCTGACTTTTGTAGTTACTTCATTCCTTTGTCATAAAAGATTTCTTCTGTGCAGCTTTATTTTTCAATACGTCAGTAAGCAAAAATGACACAATAAAAACGAAAAACAGCTGAAAAATGGCTAACCTGCAACATAAGGGAAATTGGAGATGTCCTCGACGAGCATGGAACACCCAAAAGTATGAAGTCTTTCGACAAAAACATGGTGTAGATATACATTTTTTTAGATTTCTGCAGCAGAATAACGATGATTAAAAAATACAAAAGAAAGTTATGTTAGCTATGGCAAGAAACAGGGATAGAAGAGGGGAAAAGACCTACGCCTTTCCAAGTCATAAACGGGGTACAGAAGGAATATATGAAAAGCTTCTATGCTCATCTACACCTCCAGCACCTGTTAAAAATGGGAGACCTTAGATGGGAAGATATCTTTCTCCACCCCCCCCCCCCCTTTATTGCTACTCCAGAGACGAAACTTAGATGGCTCCAATACCGAATTAGCCCCCACATCATAGCTACCAATTCATTTTTGGTTCGTATTAGACTAAAGGACTCAAACCTATGCTCGTTCTGTTCACGATATGAAGATACAATTGAACTTTTTTTTTGACTGAAATATTGTACAAGACTACTGGAACATTCTTTTTACAAGACTGAAGGAGAAGTGTGCTCACTGTGATAGATTAGAACTAAGAAAAAACTAATTATATTCGGTATTGACAATGACTGTACAACAGATAAGATTTTTAGTTTGATTTTACTTGTGGCCAATTGTTACGTTTATCTATGTAGATGTTTATATAGACGCATCAGCTTTGTTGCTTTCATGAAAGAAATACAAGCAAGATACCGGGTAGAAAAATATGACCATCAAGTAAATTGTAAAACAATGTTTCGCAAACCTGGATACCATATAAACAATTCGTTTTTAGCTGACAGTCTTCCTGTACTGACCTGGAAATATATCCTCATAACTCGCACACTTCATATGAACCACCCAGACATTTATACGAAGTGGAAGTTCCCTTTTACACTGCTTTTCCTTCCTTTCCTTTCTCCCCCTTCTCTTTCCTCCCTTCTCTGTGTGTGTGTGTGTGTGCATTTACCTTATCTATTGTGTTGACATTCTTTATCTGTATGTTTACGGTTGCCATTGATGGGTTACGACACTAAAACTGTATAATGTAACAACTATTATTGAGGTTTATCATAAAAATGTCTTGATGAAGATTAAAATATTAAAATAAGTCGCCAGAAACTGGGTCACTACAGCCAACTAGACCTGGGTACACAGCAAGCAGCTTTCAGAGCAAGCCCAGTCACTGGCTGGTCTTTGTTTTGCTACCCTAGCTATTGAGGAAAACAGCTTATATCATAAGATTTTCACACACACACACACACGCACGAAAGAGAGAGAGAGAGAGCAAAAAAAGCATCCTAAACTTTTCACAGCCATCTGCATAACCTGTAAATATAGAAACAAACCTTGAGTAGCGTTGTCAGTCTGTCTGTCTATCTGTTTGTCTGTCTGTCTGTCTGTCTGTCTGTCTGTCTGTCTGTCTGTCTGTCTGTCTGTCTGTCTGTCTGTCTGTCTGTCT
>SMGT01012690.1:100724-136955 GCA_004794575.1 Lanistes nyassanus
TCTGTCTGTCTGCCTGTCTGTCTGTCTGTCTGTCTGTCTGTATTTTGTTCAAATAGCAATGTGGGTATCTGCTTTCGCAAAAATTCCCCTGACGATGGCTGTTAAGACACTGTTACCTCCAGCAAAACGTTTGGGCTTGTAATTTTTTTTCTTGCCTTGTATTAAGTTTGTCTCCCCCTTTTTTTTAGGGAACTTGTGTTTCTGGCATCACTCAGTTCTCGCATCAACTTTCTCCATGTTCGTACTGCTGTCGTGCGGATGAAGGACCACCACCACCACCAACAATAACAACAACAACACAACCACCACCACCATCGTCGTCAGAGCAGTCGCAGTCAACAACCAGTAATGTTCCCCCTGTGGTACGGGAACTCTAGAACAAAGGATTTTAAGAGGGTGAAGCTGGTCTAACTGCGCCTCTCTAGACCGTGAAGACCCGTCAGAGAACAGCCCAGTTATTTATAGGCAAACGTGGCACACATTTCTGTAGAACGCTATCACAACAAACGCATGTTACGCGTGCTTGCAATCCGTTCGGCTTGTGATTTGGCGCCGGCTTCTGTCGTCTGTTTTGCGAGGGTCTGAGACGATGCTTCTAATTATACATCCCCCCCCCCACCCAAACCACCACCAAAAGCTGTCGTAGGTCACGTCCTCCCCCTCTATTTCTAGCGTGGCCTGTGCCCATATTTTTGTTTTAAAGACAGTGTGTTAGGTTAATGACCAGTTTACGAAATCCTATAACGTTTATTTGAAATGCAGTCTGAAAAAAAACACGGTCTAAAAAAGAAAAAGGACACTGGCATTACCACCACCACTAACTTCCCCCCACCCACCAGCGAAGACCGGAAAACTATTTGGCAGATGATGAAAATTATTTATTAAGAAACTTCTTTGACAAGTGGCACAAATATCATTGATTTCCAGCAAGTTTATCCGATCATGGCATAAGCAGAAAGATAATTCACATATCTGATGCAATGATCTTTAAAACAAATCACCAGTACGCCCCCCCTTTCCAGTCACATGCATTTCCGTCAAGAGCAGGAAGTGGTGCGAGCCGAGATTTCAGGCTGGGAAGGATATTCCCGGAAGAATGATGGATCTGGTTTGCTGTTTCTCTGGCCCTAAGCCAGATTTGTTTCATCCATTCTCAAAATCAAGCGTAAATAAACTTTGGTGCAATCGATATGCTCCACGCCTTTGAGGATAACAAAGATTTTTAAAGGATTCTTTTTCCCTGAGCTGAGAGGGAAGGAAAGTAAAAAAAGAAATAAAAAGTAAAGAAAAAGTAGGGCAAAGAAGGGAAAAGAAAACAGGAAGGAAAAGAAGAAAGAAGAAAAGGAAGGAAGAAGAAAAAAGAAAGGGAAAAGAAAACGGAAGAAAAAGAAATAAAGAAAGGACGGAAGATACTAAGAGGAAGAGAAAAACGAAAATGAAGAAAAGGAGGGGGAGGTAAAGGAGAGGAGATGCGGGCGCGGGGAAACCTTTGTAATCACAGTGAAAACGATGTCTTTTGAAAGCTCGGGTGTCACATTATCGCTGTCAGTCCCGCTGCACGTCAAACATCTGAAACTCTTTGGTCAACACAGAAATATGCACAAAAAATAGGCCTCCTACGCCCATGCCTTCTGGAATGGACAATTTTGTGGCAACAGGAGAAGTGACTTCCCGTGCCCTCCCGCTGCGGGTGGATTTTATTCGCATCGATCATCTTCGCACTCAAAGTCCAGGAGGACGAGAGGGGCACATAACTCTGGTCATTTCTGCATGCCCACTCCGACCACAGCGCGTACGCGGACAAGCAGACAAGCAGACAGAGGTTTAAGCCGAAGAATCCAAAGTTCTTCAGCTACAATCCTGCTGCGATCTTCAAAACACGCTGGACATTCAGGGAGTTATGAAGCAGCTCATGAATTGGCAAAGCTCTACAAATGAGCTGGTGTGTCAAGGAATGACTGGAATATACTAAACTGCTCTTAAAACAAACACATTCTCAAATCCCCCATATTTTGAATCTGGTGGTACTGAAAATGAAAATTTGATGCCTCTGATACGTTAAACACGAAATAAAAATATATGAGATGCAGTTCACTTCTTGCTGCATGATGCAAAGCAGAGTATTATTCACCATAACGTACTCCCGTCATCCACTGCTCCAAAAATAAGACGTAGGCTTTATTTAACAGACACCATGTTGAATACGTTCCTTCCTTAACATTGCAAAATGCTTTTTATAGTGTAACTTTCAGAAGTCTCAAAATCTATCCGATGCTTTGCTAAACCTTTGTGTATTGGTTATTTCTTTTCCACTGCTGCCTTTATACAGTTAGAATTTTTGTTTTTCGATCATGCCCAAAAGCTAAGGAACTGTATTATTGTCACACCAACAAACGCGCAAATTTGCCACTGTCGGATAATTAACCACTATTGTGTTATAATATTAATAGGGTTGCTTCCCCTCTTCGAGTCGTAGGAGGGCGCACTTGCTGAACTGAACAGTCCATATAACAGGGTGTGCCACGAAAAAATACTGAATGACCCGAGCAGGCCGACACATCGGCACGCGGCTTGAGATTCGGATCTTTTAGACAGCAGTCGCGTGGAGCGGGCGATTGGATTATGGGACCATCAAACACTGAAACGAACAGGACTCTTTTGACATGGGGACAACGACGTTCCGGCTAACTTGAAACGTCACGTGACCGATCCGCGCGATGTACCGCGGTGACGATTCAGTACGGCAGTTTGCTGACTGAAAGGCTAGTCGTATATTGAATTGAACAAGTTTCCTCTTCGAGACAAAACCGATCACATGTGCCGATAGAATTTTGAAAATACAAAAGAGTACACATTCGGAATATTTCACATTAACCTTTTTTGGTTGCAAACACAACTTTGTAGTCTTTAATTACGTCATGACGATTCGCCTTTGGCGGAAATTTGTGTATATTGAGAACTCCGTCTCGAGTCGTCTTCGGCGGTTCCATAGACGACTGAGATCGATATAGAAAAATGGCTACAAAAAAGATGAGAACATGACTAGAATTGAGACACATTATCGGAATCGGATGCAAAAGAATCATACCCACTCCTTCCCTTTTCTCTCTCTCCATCCCTTGCTTCTTCCTTCTATCAATCATGGTTTGCGCAGCTCCACGGAGCGTATTGCACCACGTGATCGGAGGAAGTCTCAGAAAACCCCAGAGGGCAAGGTGGGAGGGCAAGAAATCCAGCCCTACAGAGGATGCATATTCTTCATGCTGGTCACGTGCCAAAAGTAGTCCATTCTGGCCAACTCAGGACCGCAGCAGGAAGGGACAAAAAGTGGGGGCGGAGGTGGGGCGAAGACGGGGCAAGGGCTGATGGGGAGACAACTAGATTGTTCCAGCAACGATTGAGCAAGAGGCGTTAGATCAAGAGAGGTTTCACAACTGAGGCCAGGCGAGGGATCTGAACAACAGAAAATCACAGAAGCGATACCGAGAAAGTCGAAGAGAGTCAATAAAAGCCAGTCTTTTTGGATGGAGCCGTTACGCAATCGCAGTCGTCCTCAGGGCAGCCGCTGTCGAACCACCCACAGCTTCGTCTCCGACTGCAGGGTGATCGGCGTGGGATTGTCCTTCGAGCGTCCAGGGTCCGCGCGCGCACGCATGCAGGCGCTAATCACCTCCCTTCTCGCGCCTGCCGACTCCTTGGAATGGGCTGAAACTGCGGAGCGAAGGCGGTAGAGACTAGCGTCACAGTCCATGGTTCGAACGATCAGTTATCAAGACCGCACCCAGCTTGTCAACAATGGTATCAACACACGCTAGCAGGCGAGCATCTATACAGCACGTTCACTCACTGCATTGCTTACTATTAGTAGTTTTGCACGACAGCCTGGGCTTAAGCAAAGAAAGAAAGGCGCATATCTTTCGGGCAAATAAACATTTTCTCGCGGTGAGAGAGAGAGAGGGTGCGCGCGCGTGTGTGTGTGCCTGCGTGTGTTCCTGTGGTCAATGTATTTTTAAAAGCCTGTTTAGTAACATCTGCAAGCACTCTCGAAAGCACCATATCAATAACCTGGCAGCTTCTTGTCATTACTGTAAAATGCACTGATAAAGAGACCTTTCAAAAGAACATTGAAATAAATGTACTAGGACTCTATTCTGTGTGGGCCTCTAATGTCTGTCTCTTACCTGCACACCATTTAATACAGCATCCGAAACACTCGCTCACAGTTCACTGAACACCTCTTCTCTCGTCTCCTACTCGCGGATTCAGTCAGTCGATCGATATATCTGTTTGTCCAGATACTCTTTAGCTCAGTGAGACTCGGGGAACTCAAAGTTTGTCAACTCTTTGATGATGTCTTTGTGCCTTTTCTCCTGGTGGCAGCCTCTTCCGTCTGGAAAGTGTTTCTGAATTTGTTATTCTTGTTCTTGTTTTTATTTTGGCTGGAGCAGAAGTGTTTAACGTTACCATGCAATTGAGCAAGACTCCCGCTACATCTGATGGCTTGCTCGATCGAGTTGTGTTCATCTCTTTGCTTGCGTCTTCTTTACGTTATGCTGGAAAGGCAAGCGCATTATCTATTTGATGTTGAAAATAAGGAACATAAATGCATGCAGATGGATTGATTATCTGGGGTTTGGAAGCCGACTATAACATCTATCGAGCACCAGGTGTAAGCTTCAAAACACAAGTCGATCCTCCAGGCAACGCTACGAAAGCGCACGAATGTTTCCCCATCTTCAGCAGCTGCAAGCGTGATAAAGTTTAGTCGCATCGCCTGACGGTGCTGAATTTTGACACTTGTGTGTGACGGCCTTTAGCTGTGGGGGACCTGAGGGCGGACGGCAAAATGCTTTTACTCCATCCTCCCTCTACCAGTGACATCCAATCCATTGCCCAATAACATACGCATACTCAGACACAAGTAAGAAATTCCCATTCCCACTTTTCTATGCTGTTACGTAAAGAGGAAATTTGTGTATGCCTCCTGTAAATGCCTGAAATTCGATATTCTTTGATCCTTGTTATAAAATCTCCAGTATTTTTTATTGTCACTTTAGTTTTATACTTATACCATCGTTTCCTATGATGTGTCCTCGTTGTGTCGTTGTTGTGCTTACCTATGTGTCTATCGGTTTTCTGCTGGCATGTTTTGCTATGGAAGGTTATGCTATTATTGTTGTTATGTGTGCAAGATGATGTGCGTGTTTCCCATTTGCAAATCGAACATTTTCGTGATTTACTGACCGTTTGCAAATGCTGATCGAAGCTTCGCATGCTGACGATTTGTGCAGCGGAAAATGTTTCTACTTGGAAAAAACCCAAATCCGGACGAAGGATTGCTTAGCATAGTTTATGAAGAAACATGACATTCTGAGCAAGTTAATACAAGAATTGTCTCCCAGAGAGAATGCAAAAGAGGACTGTCCTTCTTCGACGGAGATGACCAGCTTTCAGCAGCTCTTAAGCACTGTCTACGAGGCCATGAATAAACAAACCAGACAATAACGACGTCCCGAGATCAATGAACTTTTACGAGATTTGTTTACGACCATTTTCACCTCATTTTCCATCCATTCTGAGGGCAAGAGAAAGGGGCTGAAGCTTGACGTTTTTGCTTATTTGGATGCAGAGGCTGGTAATAGCTCCACGTTTACTGCTAAAGTTGCATTTCATTACACTGAAAGTGAACGCCATAAGAAAGCCAGAGTAGCTTCGCTTAATCATTGGAATAACCTGCTCGGTCACTGTACCCTCTTCCCCCATTCCAGCACCAGCTTCAGAGGCCTGCTTTGAGAACGGCGATGGAGCGGGAGATATTAGAAGTCTCTCTCTCTCTCTCTCTCTTTTTGCCCTATTTAAATTGTATTTTGGGATCATGGTGTTTCTGATTGGCTATTGGTTGCCTAAGGTCCCGCCGAAAACTGGGTGCATATCAGGACGGCGGACTATGGGGAGGACGGGGTCCTATTACTAAAGCTATGCACTGCAAGAACCACCAGACTGATAGCGGCAGTAAGATGGCCAGTGCCGACAGGCAGCTTAATGTGCGGGGAGATGGCAGAATGGAGTTTGCGCAAATAAATTCAAGGAATAATCCTCGGCCACATCAGCAACCTTCAAGCTGCTAGTCAGCAGGTCTACCAACTGAGCTATCCAAGACCCCTCTGGTATTTCGGCGATATGTTTAACTGAAAGTAATTTTTGTTTTATGTTGTCTGTTCTTTCTTTTGCATTGCGTTCCATGACCTGTGCTTCTGTAAAGAGCTCTGAAAATACATCAGATGCTCGAGTAAAGTGGGGCGAGGTCTTCAAGTATTTATGACTGGACTGCAGCCACAGTAGTTACTGAAAAACTCCCCAAACCTCTGACCAAGTTCTTGATAGGTTAAATCAGACCAGTTTATGAGAGTGGTCTGTACTTTCCTTATACCGTAAAGTCGAAATCTCCCGGACGGAAAACGAAGTTTGTGTCCCATTCGACTTGCATTTTATTCCAGCCGCGTCTGGCCTTTGTCTCATTCGTCACGCCTTGCAAACATCGTGGTCCATAAACATTCACTTGCCAGCCTCTTCGCCCCTATGTAAAGAATAACTATTTTCAGTTAGTTGTTTATAAAAGGTTTCTGGAGGAACCTCGATTTCATGATATGTTAGCATTCATTCTCCTTCCAACATAATGTGGCGAGCCCTCGTGATGTTAGTGGAAACAATAAGCACCAATCACCCCACCCCACCCCACCCCACCCCACCCCACCCCACCCCACCCCACCCCACCCCACCCCACCCCCACCCAAACAACAACAAACTGGTGAAAAAAATCACGCTTTTTAGGATTTTATTATTGCAGGTCAGTTTATGTTACTACTGTTTTCTTTGTTTAGTGGTAATAGAAGCCTTTTACTTGTTTTTTCTGCAGTATCCAAGTATGTGTGTGTATGTGTGCGCGAGCGCGCGTTTGTGTGTGTCAGAGAGAGAGAGAGAGAGAGAGAGGAGTCAAAATAGAAATGTTAAAGAAACATCTCAAACTGACGAAAAGAAGAAAAGAAGGACAATCGAATGAGAAGCTGTAGGAGAGATGACAGAGTGAAGGAGGTGATAACAGTGATATTAATAGTGACGATGGTGACACCAACAATAATACGGATGACGATAACCATGAGAACGACAAGTATTGCTTTGGTTTTACCGATGCCTGAGGTAGATGAAATGAAGAAGGTAGTGCTTATGATGATGCTTTGTCTCAGTTACCCAGATCTAAATTATCTGCGCAGTTTGCTAGGTAAGATAACCTTTAAGACTGAATAAAACACCTGCGAGAAATCAGTCTTTGGCACAATAATACTTCATTCACGCCACCTTTGTCAGACTCTTTGCGCCGCTAAAGTGAGTTTAAGCAAGAAAACTGTGCTTCACAATAAAACAGCTCAACTATTCAGAATCCTTGAGCTAAATGCTTCATGTAGAACGCTAGGTCAAGCCGCGAGGGTGTTCCCAAAACCACATCAAGGAGGCGGTACGTGTTTGTTTTGTCATTGAAAACAGTTTTCTGCACAATTGTGTGCACACAGCTTTCAGAAGTGCATTCCGGGCCGGCATCACCTGCCGATACCGATTGTAAGATCTGGCAAACATTGATTTCGCTTTTCTTGTTTGCTTAACATAGTTTGATGCGAACTACAGCGTTTTTAGGCAGCCGACTTGCCGTTTTATCTTGCTGCGTGCGGGAATTGCTGGCCGGCTTAAAGACAATCGGCGCAGCACAAAACGCACCTGCGATATGCACGTCGAAGATGTATAATAGTAACATTTTCAATAAAAGGCATGTGTTTGGCATGTAGTCGAATGGTCCTTATTTGAGTAGGTCGTGCGTTTTCTCATATCTATTTGTCTGGAATAATTTTCTCAAGCACGCTGCACCGTTACTGGGCACGATTGACGCCTGCCATAAAAGATATTAAGAAAACAGCTTAGTGAAACAGATCAGTCGTGCTGATCAACAACGAGACGGGGTTACCTGTGGAGGTCCCAATTTAACAGAACCAGACGTTTAGAGATCGTCAGAACCTTCCTGGCAACACGAGGACGAACCACGCTCTTTGCTGTCAGACAGAAAGGTCCACGAGTAGCCGGGGGCCTGAGCGACAGAGAGCGCCCTGGGCGAAGTCCTCTCCACGAAAAAGCCTCGCTCGGGGTCGACCTTAATGGCACAGCATCTCCCTATTAAGAAACACAACGGTGGATTCACGACCGGCGGATCAGACTAACGGTCTCTAATGCACTCCACCGATTATGTACCGGCACTGAGAATATGACGGATAGATTTCTCTCCTCCACGGCATTGCGTCATCCCCCGCGCTTATTCTTATCTTTCCTTTGTCTGTCTGTCTGTGTCTGTCGGTCTGTCTGTCCAGTTTTCTTTCTTTCGCACCTGTCTGCATGTTTATTCTCGCATTTTAATAAGTGTGCACACGTGTACGTTTGCTTGCACCTTTGCCTGCTGCTGTCTGCCTCTATGCGCGTGCTTTTGGCGTTCGGAAGAGAGAGCTAAGCGTGATCAATAGGTGGGCCTGGGGGAGGGAGGATCCTGTGTTTATAGCTGTTTTGGCAGCCTGTCTGATTAATGTGCACGCATGCGCCCACGCGAATACCCGAACGCGCGAAAGGTTTCAACCGCATTTTCCCCATTTTCATGATGTAGCGTGAATCGGATAAATTTAAGAAACATTTGGGTATTGTTCACTTCAGGGGAGGTGTTAGAAGAAAGACCAGCACGTCAGCAGATAGGCAGTGAAGCAGGCATCGTCTAACCGGAAGCGCATATTGACGTCACCAGACATCAAAAGATTGCGTCACGCGTGCCACTGGTTGATTAAAGCGTCGCACGCGCTGCTGAAAAGAATAATGTTTGAATCCTCTAGAGCCAATCGCAGCCTTAATTTTTCCAGCCAGTCGATCGCAGTCTCAATTCTTCACAGAGTATCGGACGTAACTTTTTATTGTGGTTCATTTTGCCAGAAAGCCACCTGCAGCTCATTTACGGCTGATCCTTAAAACTGGAGAATAGCGACGGAGCAGAATAAAAGTGAATAGGAACGTTCTCTCAAATGAGCGAGTACACACAAATTATGTATCTCAGTATACAGGGGGAGAGCACTCGCGCTGTAAATAAAGGTGTACATTTAATGGGAATTCCAAAATTGGAGGACAGTAGAAATCAAAGTTAGAGACTCGCCCCTGGTGGGGGGGGGGGAACTTTCTTAAAGCATCACACAAATATATTCCAGTGCAAGCAGAAGTAACGTCCAATAGATTTCGTGTACTTGTTCCAAATATAAAAATGCACAATTCAACAGACTTCAAACATAGAATCGGTACTGTAAGTACTGTAATGTTAATTCCAATTTTCCAATTTGATATTTCCTTGCCCAGAACGAAGGGACTGTGAATCTCAAATGTATACATATTTACGGCCCAAGCAGGATGACAGGTATAATTCGTTGAAGTCTTGTAAAAAAAAATTTTTTTAACTAAAAAAAATTGCAGTATCCCATCTTTCCTTCCTAAAGGACCTGCTATAAACTGGAGGAATGTGTGTAACCAGGATCGACAAACTTTTGTAGCCAGTTTCGTCCAGTTAAGAGAGGCGTTCAGAGATTCATGGAAGCCCTGGGCCCCTCTCCTCCCCTACCCCCGTTGAATGAGACACACCCGTGATAGAAGAGCAGCAGAGGGCGCGAATGTTCACTGCTGTTGTGTTTTTATGTTGGTTATTTTCAGTCATTCTCTCTGCTTTGATGCTTTGACCCTTTGACGGCAGCAGGAGCTGAAAGGCAGCAAAGGAACCTTACCAGGCGAGGTGATGGTAATAGAATGAAAGGAAGCGTCGGTGGCCGTTTGAAGCTTGGCGTTAACTTCCTTTCAATTGTGTTTTATGATGTTCATCTGTCTGTCTGTCCGTCCGTCTATCCGTTCCTAACTACCCCTCCCCCTCCATCCTTTTAAATTAGAAGTAATTCATGAAATAAGTTAGAAGTGGGACTTTCTATCAATTTTTGAAGAAAACAATTAATTGATCAAGATCTATCGCAGTGGCTGTTTATCATCGATGTATGTGGGTTTTCTTTTTTTTATCTACCACCTAGTTTTAGAAGCCAAAAGCAATCCCTTGCAATAATCCAGCATAAGGAATCTAGTGTTTTGTAGCTGCACACACGTCTTCCTGCCTGTCTATCTGTCCACATGCCTGCCTGCTTGCCTGCCTGTCTATTGGATCCACATGCCTGCCTGCTTGCCTGCCTGTCTATCGGTCCACATGCCTGCCTGCTTGCCTGTCTGTCTACCTGTCCACATGCCTGCCTGCTTGCCGGTCTATCTGTCCACATGCCTGCCTGCTTGCCGGTCTATCTGTCCACATGCCTGCCTGCTTGCCTGCCTGTCTACCTGTCCACATGCCCGCCTGCTTGCCTGCCTGTCTACCTGTCCACATGCCCGCCTGCTTGCCTGCCTGTCTACCTGTCCACATGCCCGCCTGCTTGCCTGCCTGTCTACCAGAACCCCATTCATCCCATCCCGTGTACTCTCAGAGAACAATTTTACACAAATGAAGCCTGCTTGACTTTCATTAGCTCTCATTCCCAATTAATAAAAAAATAGCGTAAAGTAGCTCACTAGAAATGGTTTCTTCTGGACAAAAAGTTAACATGCAATGAGCCTGCCTGCGTGCCTGGCTGCTCTATCTGATGGTTCCTATATTTATTTTATTTTCTTTTTTCACCAAAATTTCTCGCCTGTAGGGTAAAATTATGGCTGCAAAATGTCACACCTTGAAAAAGGATTTTAATCAATTTGTTTTTGCGTCGACATTTTTCCTTTCTACTGCACGAGCTCATTTACTTTCTACCAAATGACAAAATGAAATTGGATGGATTCCGCGTGAACAATTTTTTTCCCCTTCACCAGCATCTTGAATTCCTGTTGCTTCATACGGCCGAACTACTGTGTATACATCAATGGGCTTCCTTTCCTTTTGAGAGGAAGGCATGTAGTTTCTTTGCACGAACTGTGTTTAGAAACCATCACAAAGTGTTTACTTTCCTGACACAAGATTCGTAGGATGTTGAAGATGCGTGCGCGATAAAACATTTCTCATGCAGTTGCTTCTTTTTTGTAGTGTTAATTAGCATCTCTTAAATGTAAAGGCATGGTTGCGGATGGAATATTTACTATCAAGAGATCAGTCCGATAATGCCCGTAATAAAAGCTGTATGTATGAGCTAAGTCACGTTCCGTTTATTTGCCTGCATGTCATAATTTTCTGTCATCAATTCCGTCAGTATTCCTCTCAGTTAAGAGACAGCAATAAATATCGAGCTGACGTTCACTCCATTGCTGGCGGCAATATTACCCGGGAATAAACTTTTGACATTTGACACGCCTGGAATATTTCATCGTCTGTCAGTCAGGTGCGTGCTGCACGTGCACCCGCGCACCAGGCCACATACACACACACACACACACACTTCAGGTCTGCATGCTTTCTTTTCTTTCACGAGATATTTCTGATAGAACTCTTACATTTCTTAAAAGTTGCAATTTTGTGTGCGTTGCTGCGCGTGCACGCGTTGCTCATGGGGCCTTTTTTGTGTTGTTTTGTTAAAGCTTGCTGTTGCAAATTAACATTAGGGAAAGCCCTTCCTTCCCTATTAATGTCTTTCTTGATTTACTGTGGGCCCGACACCTCCGACAAACGTGCAAGCTGAATCATGTTGCTCGATAAACCAGACGGGAGACAGCAAATCCATTCGGCGAGCATGCAAAGAGCAGTCGTGATAAGGGCGCTATCTGGCCACGCTCGGGCCAGCAACCCAAGTGGTTCTGTGAACACCGCGCTGCCTCCGGTCAGGGCTCCACTACACTGGGCCGACCCCCGGCCCTCACTCTCTTCCAACGACCCACGATCGTCTCGGGATGTCAAAACTGACTTTGTGGACCGCGTTGAAGCATAGCACGCGCTCGCCATGGTCTGAAATAACCTGAAGATCTGCCCACGGCCCTGCAGCTTGGGCTGCATAACAGTCAATCTCTGGCACTGGTCAGAGGAGGGTGGGGGTATGGAAGGGGGAGAGAAGAATGGCTGTGACGTCAGCGGTAAAATTATGGGCCCGAGAAGAGTCGACCTGTGTAAAGAGAGCGGCCGGTCGATTTATCGAAATGTCTGCTGTTGATAAGAGATTGGGTCTTGTTTGGAATGGAAATTCGGGTGGGCAGAATTAACACATTTGTCCTGTGTCTCTTGACACGGTGGCTGTGTGGAGAAGGTGTGCTGGCGTATCCCCCCCCCCCACACACACACCACCACCACCCAGTGAAGATGAAACTGGAAAGATGAAACTGGATAATCAGTTTACCAGTCTATGCAGGTAGCTTCTAAGAAAACAAAAACAGCTCGTAAGGACATACGTGTAGAGGGAGTCTCACCACCCCCCTCCTTGCTACGACACTTGTTCTGAGGGTGGCCACGTCTGGGGGACCTTTTGATGCCTGCAGTTGGGGGTGGTGGTGGAAAGGTTCTGTCAGATCTGTCATCACCCGGGGGCTGGCCTGACGACACGCCTTCGCATAGCCGCAGCGGCAAGCGGCAGCGACATCAGTGGATGCTTGATACACAGACCCGAGCGAATGTTGAATGCGGCGGACTCAATGAGTGAGAAGGGGGTTTGGGGGTTTGGGGGGAGGGTTGGGGGGGGGCTGGCGAACTTATGGTTTCGACTCTTGCTGATGGCGCTACTCACCCCTCTCGCCACCCCCACCCTTCCCAAGTACGAACGGTTGGTTTGTCGCTCAGTCTATCTGTTGGCCCTGTCTGTCGGTTCTGTCGAATGATCCTTCGGTGTGTAAATCGGTGAGTTGGTCTATCCTCGTATCTGTCGTTCTGTTAGTGGGTCGGGAGGGTAGCTGTTTAACTGGGGTTTTTTTTTGTTGGCGCAGCGTCAGCAACAGAGGGAGGGCATTTCTTAGTGACCCGCTTTTAGGTCGGAAGGGGTGTGTGTGTGGGGGGGGGGTTGTATGGTACCTTCACTTTTCTGTGCCCGTCCCCTGGGTCGGGTAGCCTTTCCCAGCTGGATGAACTGTCGGAAGTGTTGTGTCGCGCACGGGTATCGAACACGCGGCTTCTGGTTCGGAGGCAAGCGCTCTCACCACTCGGCCATCTGTTTCCCCACTAAATCAAAGCACCCAACTAAATTAATTATCACGATGATCGTGATTGGTTGACTTTGTCTGAACGTTGAACTACTATGGCTCTAGCGATGTTCTGTTCGTGCACTTCTCCACACACAGAGCGAACATTCCATTGAAAATAATCGAGATCCGCACTAATCTGTGTCTGCTGAACTGAACTCGATGGCGAAGTTTCAATAGAAGAGAATTCGCTACTTCAGCGACAAGCAAGAGGCTGGGCTATTTTAAGCACATGTAACGGTTCCAGATTATTTTTAGCCTCTTAAACGATGTCTTTTTTTTTTAACGGTGATGTTGAAGTCTGACCCTCTGTAAACAAAGTAGACCATACCACTGGTTTGGAATAGCTTAACAAATTCCTAAAATTCTCAGAAAAGTTAAATATGGTTCATGTTTGTTTAAACACCCTATTCGTGGTTCCATAGATAAAAAATTATAACAATAACACCAAAACATGTCAGTTACGTATGCACCTTTTTGACTTCTGATTTGAGGATGAATGGAATGGTCTTTTGTAATGTAGCAGACGACGGGTCTGCAGACCTGGTGTGGTGTTCATTCTGCTTTGTCATGATAGAACTTATCTATCTGAAGAGAAATATTTACAGATACTGCCAAAGCAGTCTTTCTTTTTTTAATTCATTTATTTGTTTATTCATTTGTTCATGTAAAATGCACGAGGCGAACTGGCCTTACGAACAGCTTTTATGACCAAAACGGCAGACACGAGCAACGCAGCCCAGGGGTGCTTCGTGAGCGTTTGCACTCGCCTCCTAGCCGCACTCGCTAGTACACCTAAAGCACACATAAAGATGTAGCCTTACGACCAATGCTACGAACGATAAAGCACATACAGACCGCCATGCAACCCACCCCAGTAATTCCACCGCGTCTGTTTTGCTTGCGCTTCACTGTGTGGAAAAGAGAAGTATTTTAAAAAAAACAAGCTGCCCTATTTCTACTTTGCTGGTTCATGGCCTGACACGTGAACCTCAGAATCTCGCGACGTCAAGAGAACACCAATTGACTGGGCTATAATCACGTGGTAAGTCTGGATACTGCTTGTTGTTCCTCACCCTATTTGTGCCGACTTTGTGAAAATGATGAAGAAGAAGGGAATGGTGGACCTGTGGGAACCAGACAGCTCTAAAAGCTTTCATTAGATAACCTCTTGTTTACTTTCAATTATCTTGGTATATTTCAGCAATTCGACCCGTTGCTCTGACAAGCCAGGACTGATCTGCAGAGTTCTGGGATTTCCACTCACTTCTTTCTACTCGTTTCCCCTCCCTTAGAGGAAAAGCTTTGAAGTGACTACAGTTTGTTTGCATGGCTTAAATATTTTCACAAGAAGAATCGCATTACCCTTTCCTGCTTCTTAAACGTTCAGCGTACAAGAATTCAAGGCCACGCTCTTGTTTATTCTGTTTCAATGTCATTGAAAGAATACGATGCGATAGGGTTGTACACCGCCAGAAAATTTCGAAACCAGATAGGCCTTCGTGTGTTCCTTGTTATTTGTATATACGAACAAATTTGGGCAGTGGGCAAGTCGGGACCAAGCTTCTACGGAGACGATCACATTTCAATTTGTCCTGAGCTGTCGAGGATTCCGTAGTGGTCAACGAGGAAGATGTAATTTTCATTTTTTATAGCCAATTTGCTTTCTGCAGCAAGCAGGCAATTAAATCTTCAACCGTCCATCTGTCCCCTTCAAACTCCCGCTTTTAAGCTTCTGGTGCACATTTGAAGAAGCTGCTCTACGGTACACGAGGAACCAGTCAGCCATGCAGATGTGCAGTGCTGGGCAGTTTTCCCCTGCCGCTACTGTGCTTCTCATTGCCTATCACTATATTCACCACGAAGGCAATTGTTTCAAAACTCTGGTGATGTGGGTTAGAATGCTTTGAACCTTTTAACTTGTCTTCACATGGCAGCTAGCTTTTTCTCCTAGTGCGTGGTTCACGTGCTCGCTCCACGAGCTAAAAACAGCACAGAAAAACTGGAGCCAATCAAAATACAGTCTTACTTAAAATATGCTAATCTCTTAGGGTCACCACTGAAAACGTTGCAGTTTCCTGGAAGATCTTTACTGACTATACCCCACTCCACTCTACCATTCCCATAACCCCCAACTAACCCCTACCCCTAGCCCGAGCCCCCATCCACCTTCAACATCCCAACACAAACAATCAGAGAGTCGCAATACAGTAAAAGGAAATGAGATTATTTACAGATAGCGATCATATTACAGAATAGAATATCTAGGCTTATAAGAGGGATGTCTCCTGAGTTTCTTTCTGATTCATCTAACAACACACGAGCAGACCTCGCAACAGATGATTGAGCAAAATATGTCAGCAGAAGATATCTTGACAGACTAAAACCCGTCCTTTTATTCTAAACTTCCATACATCCCTTGTCACATTCACACACACGTGTTCATCGAGATACATATACATGAACGAGTCACGCCTCCTTGCTCTTCCCTGCCCCGCCTATGCAGACACCTAGAGTGAGCCTGACCTACCCATGTTCCCGAGCAGTTCACCCCTTTGACCTCGTCAAGCCCTGGCGGTCGACACCAAAGTCTTTACCAGCCGTCTTTGTGACCTAATTTCCTGTCTGACCGCACATGACAGCTACGTGACAGCTGTATACAAATCCCAGCGGTGCTCGAGAGCTACCAGGTCCCAGGAACCTCTTCTCACCCTAACGCTACACGTCTCACGTGCCGATGTTCAATACCCTGGGCTGTAAGTGTGAACAGGGCCTCTGGGGCAACTAACTACTGCGCCCACCTGGGCTGGCGATTAGACAGAGCTAGCTGGCGGATTGAACAAGGGGATCAACGGCCTAGCCTAATCAGTGTTGATTGGTCACACCTACAGTCTAGGAGTTGAAGTCCTTGACCCACCAAACCCCAAAACGTGACAACCCAGTGACTTTAAGAATCAGATCGGAAAACGGGTTTTGCTGTTAGGAAGTCCAGAAACCATGCTGTTAGAAAGAGCCTCAACCCCAAATCTGTGGGCGGAAACTTAAGGTGTAGCTTCTGGACACAAAACTTCCATTCATGAAAGCACACAACTTCAAATATTTTATTAACATTTATGGTGTAAACCCTCTACTTTTCTGTCAAGGAGTTCTGATCTGTCGCTACTGAGATTTATTAATAAGCAGGTTTTGCGTTTGCAAGTAAAGTTCGAAACTATCGCCAAAAAAAAAAACTTCGGTAAAAGTCGCAAAACCCCGAGTGTGACGTTGACTCCAGAACGGACCCAAGTGAAGCTAGAAGATGGTACATGGGTTTGTTGTAGAGGAGCTGAAGTAACATCAAAAGTGAAAATGAAGCACTTCTTCTGTGTCCATCTGTTCAGTTAACTATTAAGGTTGTTGCGCTTGTGTTTCAGTACTTTAGTCTGTACTTTTGTTGGCGTTGTTTATCGTGCTTATAGTATTTCTAAACAAGTTTTACTCGTGTTTATGTCCTTTGTTTTATTGTTGTCTCATTAATAGCTTGTACTCCTGTATGCATGTTTGGTGCAAAGTTTCGAGGAAAGGAATGATGCACGAATGATATCGACCCCTCATTTCAAATCTCCAGTTCCGAACACAGACATTGAGTAAAGGGGGTTGAGAAAATAAGTCAAAGGAAAAAAGTTAAAACAAGTGTTTGACTTCTTTTTACAGATGGATGGGGTGGGGGTGGGGGGGATAGACATTCACCTTTTTCCTGTTGACTTTTACCTGAACTTTAATTCCTTTAGTTTTTTTCTCTTGACTGTTTTCTTACAATCTTGGCCACCATGGAACATGAAAAAAGATTTCAAGAAAGAGTACGCGAGAACTGTATTAGTGTGCTCAGAGCGTTTTAACGAGGAGGATAAATTTAGGCCACAGTATTTTCATATCTCACTCATGCATATTTTAAAATATTATGCTGTTTGGAACCTGGTGCCGTTTGCGTGCTTATTTGTTTTAATCTATATTACCACTACAAGAACTATTTAAGTATTTTCACACTTGCACATTTACTGAATTACCCTGCAACAATGTAAACCCAAGATTGGTTCACTGATTTATAGTGAGTTGATTCCCAAACAGGAGTTAGAAATTCCTCTAAATACTTCCTTTATATTCTTCCCACAGTTACAAGCGATTGACCTGATTTGCCGATAGTGTCTACTATACACTGATGGAGGATTTTTATTCCACCGATTTTGATCGACAGTTTGTTAAGGCATCATATAGAAAGATCATAAGGAGTGCAGACAATAATGACAAGACCATAAGGAGTGCAAACAATAATGACAGTTACTATTAATAAAATTGGAACATTTTAACAATAAAAACGAAAAATCTATCATATCAGTGCGTCGTGTTTTCATCGGGTTCTTTATCACGATCGGTGTCTTGAGCTAGACAGCACATGTGTTTCTTCTCACCATTCCGGGAAGCTAATGTCTCAAGCACATAATATAATGGATTTAAATCTTTTCATCCGTCTTCTATATCCTCATAATATGAACAACCCGATAGTGAGTCGCGCGATGATTCTCATGAATCTCGTTCTCTTTCTTTCAATGGATTCGAAGTGATGGTCAATTTGAATCAGAGATAATTCTTTTATATTTTTTATCTGTCTTTTCCTTTCCGTATTTTATATTTCATTTTGATATTTTATTGTACTATTTTTACCAGCTCAAGAAGAAGAAGAAGAAGAGTTAATTCTCCATAACGCGGGTTTGTCTGTTCTTGTACTTAGCTTGGTGGAGTTTCCTTCTTGTCACAAACCGTCACGATCCAAGTACAAGTCACTTGTTTACGTTATTTTTTCTGTTCACAAGTGCACGCAAAGCTCAGAGTGAACGGAGCTTAAGGCCTGCCTTTGTTAGACTAATGTGAAAGTTGCCTATAGCTGTCTTTTTTCTAGCTGAGATCAAGCCAGTCCGGCCTAGCAACCCAGGCCTGCATATGAAACCGAAGCTTTAGTTGTTTTGATTATGCCTTCTCAAAAGTGCGTTTTTATGATAAAAAGAAGCGCACAGTTTTATTGCGTGTCTGTCGACTTCCACGAGTTCCTGCACAATAGCTACGTACTTCCGGTTGCCATAAAACGAGAGGTTTGGCGTTGGGCTCTGCGCATATGCACGCGATGGGGTTTCGGAATGCATGCTACTACCATTAATTCCTTCAAAACGAGTTCCAGAGAGCAGGTTTTCCATAATATTTTCTCCATCCGTCATCCAGTCGTCAGCTGCTGCCTGCTAAAAGGTCACTTTGCATGGGAAATCCTTTGATGAAAGTCAAAGAAGCTCGAGGCAGAAGGAATTATTGACTTGTACGAGGGTGCGATAATCTTCCGCTAAATATATTCCAGAAAATTATATTTCCCTTCGCGTGCTATATTTTTCCGGAAGTTTTGCAGGCTTCAGTGAGCTTTATGAGTTGTAATATCGTTCGACCTGTGGCCATGGAGCTTTCAGTGACGGCCTTCTCTTCCAACAGTTGCAGAATTTGTCTTAGAGTGTTGGCAAGAAGCTATTATATTTTACGTGACTATCCGAAAGAACGCAAAGGAAGAATATGGCGAGAAAACGCTGAAACATTTTACGTTAAAAAAATTAAATAACATTATTCTTTACAAAATATCTTGGCCTATCAAGTATAATTGGCAGGATGCAAACACTAATTATCAAAAGCTGCTAGCTTCGTGGCAACACTGATTTTAAGTCCACCAGACCACGAAAAGACCTACTTTAAGTCCGAGATTTTCAGGTTAAAATGACGTACACTTGTCGCTGACATAGAATATGAATGATTCCTGAATAGGACGCAGAGATCTCTAAATAGGATGGGTCATGGATGGGTCGTAAGAAGTCTAGTGTATTAATTATAGTTTCATGAACAAACCAGCGCGATGTAACTTACTAAAAATATGTCTGGTTATACTGAGCAACAACAATTTCAAAACGTTTAAGCCTCACAAGTTAAATATACCATTTCTTGTTAACTTTGATTCAGTAAGTTCAAATAGGACCATTAAAACTGTTGACTGGCTACTGTTACCAAGATATTTTAGCTGCTATATTTTACACACCCATGTAAACTGCATAGAAAGTATTGTTTAAACAAACTTTTCAACCTGTCGGTCTTTTCGTGTGTACAAAGCTGCATTAACAATAATCTAAATTATACGTCGTTTGTATTGGTATTTAGATATATTTTATATTTATTTTTATGTTTGTTCAGTATCTACTCAGCGCTTTTTATATATCACCTTGCATTGATTACATGGAGTATCTCTTGTCAGTGTCAGTGTCAGTGTCAGTGTCAGTGTCAGTGTCCAAAGGCAGTGATGGGCTGCTGTTATCTTGAATTCTTTTCTCAGTTGATATTTGTCCCTGATGGAATCTCTCACACCCATAACCATCACTCACTGCTCCACAGTTCGTAGGTGGTAGGAGGACGTAGAAGAGGTTGGGTGGACGGAATTTATTGGGAGGGAATCTTGATGGTGGTGAAAAATATCAATCTTTAGCTAAGGCTTTTGTGTGCTTTAAATAGTTTTATGCCAGCTACTGGTAGCTGTCTCCCATGCGCTTTGCGAAAATATGCGTTTATGCCAAGACGAAAACTGCCGGTATTTCGTGTAAACGACCTTTTTCCAAATAAATGGGTTGCCTTTAAATAGACAGCTTTCCTTGCAGCACACGGTCAGATTTTCTATCCTGAAAAAACAGTTCAGAATCTGAGGATCGATAAAGATTCGATCCTTCATCTGAGATTAACTTAGCCTTGAAAATTGTTCACTGGGATTCTGTAATGATGGTTCTTCTTTTGCCCATGTCCTTGACAAAGTTGTACTCGGGCGGCAACACAACCTTTCTTGATTGGACCAGTATTGAATTTTGACCATTTTTCGCCCCAGTTTGCAATCGCTATGAAAGTGGCCAGTTTCTGATGATATTTACAGTTGTGCATCCCATCTTCAAATCTAGCTGGGAACTCACAGCCTTCAAGTCGCCACAAAGCTGCCAGTGACATAGCCACAAAGTCGCCAGTGATTGTGGTCACAGGTGAAGCACTTTAAAAGCGAATTGTGTGGTGATTTCTTTTTCCTTCATGTGAAATGTGAGACCAACCAGAATTGATTAGAAAACATTACTAGTTTGCTGCCAAACAGATTTTAGTCTTGTTTTAACAATGTTTAATTGATTGTCCTTCTCTCTAAAAACAAGCACTGTCCTTACTTAAGTAGATTTAATTACAGATCATCCTGAAGGATCTTTATTGGTTTTAGTCATTTCTACTTACATTTGTAATCTCTTTTAACACCTATTTTAGGCTCTATCCCTCACCCCAAAACCAAAAAATACGCGTTCTGAAGAGATATGAACTCGTGACAAAAAGGACTCTATTGTCTTGGTAGCGTGTCCCTTATCGCAGCTCTGTCAAACCATCCTAATCTTTAGGGAAAAAATATAAAGAAAAGCCAAAGATTTCTTGCAGACGACATCATTAAATGACGTCAAACTATCTGTGACATCTTGCACGTGCACCCTGATAGAAGACGCGGTCATGTGATCAGCATTAAAGTGGTCTCCGTTTGTGCATTTGCAATAGATCAATAAAACACAAAATATTAAATTGCCAAACAGGAGGTTAAATAACAGATTGCACTGACGCTGAAATGTTGGATTCCTTGTTAATGTCGAACATGGCTGTTTCATATAAAAGTGTTCGCGTGCTTGTGAGAGTGTAGGCAGATATGTCCCTGCGAACTGGTGTGGGTGTGTATGAAATGAAGCAGGAAGCAGGGGGAAATGATAATATGCGCGCGCCGAATAGCGTGCATGAAAAGGGGAATAAACATTCAAGAGAACTAGCTGTACTATTGGTAACCTTGTATCTTGCTATTACCGTTCTCACAGTTCGATTAGTCTAGTCTCTTATACAGGCACACAACTTTCATACCATCTGTGACGACGGCCAATCCGAACAATGAAGAAGGGAAAGAAAATTATAGTTGCCTTCGTCTGCCGTGAGATGGAACGCTAATCTGGGACGTTGGAGGCCCAGAAATAAAAGAAGTACCTCTTGAATTGTTTTGTCTGCAGCTGCCTCTCCAGGGGCATGATGGCGTTTGACAGGGAAGAGTGCGTCTAGACGAGGACTTGACCGCATTGATGGAGCTGGTGCGGGCTTGTCCCCCCTGCTGTACAGAAACACTTAAGGCGGCATCTTCTGAAGCAAGATGGACAATGCTTTGTTGTTGCAAAGGATGTGGCTGACGGGTGCGAACAGCTTGCACACGCGCCGCTTGTGTCTTTAAGCCTAACCGATCGCAATCACCTGACAGTTCTCGTTCCCACTGGCCAAGAAAGGTCGCTAACCGATGGTTTCACGCGATCGCAATCGGTTTAGGTTTAACCAAGGCCCGTGAATGCGGCTCCTCATCTTTACGTGAAGAAAGAGAGACTACTGTGCATCGTTGCAAATCCAGCCTGAGACTGACACTTGCGGGCTGATCTACATCTCTAGGGCTGCGGAAAATAGCTGGGCAAAGAGGATTAGACCCATATAGATCGCCTGACCTGCTTAAACAGCATGTCTCTATCCACATTTTTGTGGTACTGCTGACATGAACGAAACTTCACCAGATGCTGGGCTCCTGGCATCAGTGTCGTGTGGGTTACGGGTCTAACGATATAGCCTTATACAAAGTATACGAATACACATATTGACAGAGACAGTTAGGCAGACAGACGGACGGATGGACAGACAGACGGATGACCTTTGTCACTGATGGCAGTCAGTCCTCTCAGACAAAGTTACTGTCTTATTGAAAGAAGAAGCAATTTTATTTTCAAGGAAAAAGATTCGAAAAAAAATCAAATTTCTTCTATCAAGGTCATAAGCATAGGTAATTTTTCTTATATTGAAACAACAACAAAATTGTGTTATAAAGGGACGAAGGCGAGGTAAAAATTAAAGATAGACTTTTACTTAGCGTAAAATAGTTTTCTGCAGCTAGTATTTCGTTACACACACACACACACCGTCAAATCGAAGGAGGACAAACTGTAGTTACGAGGAAAGTAAACATCATAAATTGCTCCTTCTGCAGATGCCAACCTTTCATACAGTCTCTAAGAACTCCGCCATTTCCGATTATTTAACAAAACGGTGTGCATCAATTATAGAACCGTTGGAGGAATGTTGATAGTTCTCCGTGAAACTCCTAGCTGTCTCGCGGTGCAGTAAAAGCATTGCTCTTTTATCACTAATGCAGAGCTGTCAGCCTCCCACTGTCTAAGATCGTATCAACGCGTTAATCGGTCATTATTCAACAGGTCTAGCCTAACTGTGTGTACATAGGTATGGAGGTATACATACATGTCTCCATGTAGTGTCCCAAACGAGCGCTGATGGAAAGACGAACTCGCTTGTCCGTTCTGTCAGTTTTCTGTGTTCATCTTTCCTCCTTTGCTTTAAAGTGTATTACTGCATTGTTGTGCGTATATGTTAGTGGTTTTGGAATGTGTTTGTAAGTGTGTGTAAGCATGTATGCGTGTATTTATTTCCTCGTTGTTAATCTCCGTCTTTTGAAAACAAACAGCAGTTAATCCCTCTCTCCCCCCGCCCCCTGCTCTCTTGTCTCTGCGTTAGTCGCCTCCTTCTTTCTCTCTTGTACTGACTGCTCCACCTCGGTTAAGTATGCGCTTGTGAGATCGAACGTGTTCAGCTGATTCAATAGAAGGAATGACACCTGCTGACTTGGCGAAAAAAACCTACCTGCCGCCTTCTGGGGTTTACTCAGATATATTGTCACCGAGACTTCGCCTATATACGTACGTGAGACTGAATGAAATCATGTTTAACGTCGAGTCGGCAACATCATACGCAGTGTGCGTGCGTGCGTGGGTGCGTGCGTGCGTGGGTGCGTGCGTGCGTGCGTGCGTGTGCGTGTGCGTGTATGTGTGTGTGTACTGGTTTTGTTATCTGAAGCTAGTAGAAGCCATCAAGTCGCGTATTATGTGGGTTTGGGGTTAAAGTGTGGAAATAATATAAACGAACATTGCCTTCGTACGGGAAATGATTTTTTACACCTAGACTAGGGGCACAGACTCCCAGCCAATCGAAGCTCTTGGGAAAACCCTCATACGTCACTAGCGATTCAGCCAACCAGAATCCATAAGTCACACTGATGCTTGAAATTTTAAAAAACCATCGGCAGTAGGCTACATAACTACAAAATGTACTACTACTGTACTAGAATTACTTATACTGTGATATTATAGTGTGCTACACAATAGTACTGTGCATTACTCTAAATTAATACCTACTAGTAGTGAGTATACTAGTACAGCACAGATCAGATGTGGTGTTTTCAGTAATGTAAACAAGTCGCTACCTAAACTCTAACCCCACCCCTATCCCATCCCTTACCCCACCCTACCCCTACTAGTCCGTAATCCCACCCCTGAAAGTGTAATTTTAAAAAAAGGGGGAGACGAAAGCCAACCATGAGAATCAAACTGTCTTGAGCTGGTTAACTCACACTTTTGCCATTCGCCCATGCACCACAACAAAACACTCTCACTGTGGCTATAAAAAGCTCGCAAATTTAGCCACCCTTAGTGATGGATATTTCCCAAGCTTTTTCATTGGTCGGTACTTTGTCCCCTAATCTAGGCGTGAAAGCGATTTCACTTCCTTATGTGGTGATCATCAGTACTTTATCACAACTAGTATTAGGTACACAACGCTTGAAACGAACAAACTGAAAGGAGTTATTACTTTCAGCTTTGTAATTTTTTTAAAAATTAGTACTGCCAAATAGTTTGTTGTTTTTTTTTGCTAGCAAACCGATTTGAATGCAGGACACGCAATGGTCGTGCACTTTCATTACGCGTCTGCTAAAAGGTGAAAAAAGTGTTCCAGCTAACAAAGCTCCAGTGGAAGATGAAATGATTTTTGCTTTACATGCGGCATTGAGCATGCAGTGAGACGACATCCTTATTAAGCACGTGCATGTTTTTGAGTGCATAAAAATAATAATTCGAGGACAAGTTTTTAATTGCAGCACAGCTTTAGGGCAGAGATGGAAGTTTTCGCAAAAGCATTAATGCGCGTTTGTGGGCTCTGCCCCCGCCAATTTCTTTGTTGAAATAAAAACAAACATCTTCATGTTTTCCCGGTAATATTGTCAAAAGCACTTGTGCTATTGATGCATAAGGAAAAAAATGGAGAAGAAGCTGAAATAACCTTAAAAACTTCTGGTTTATTTCTGTAACTTCGAATGCATGCAAGATGTACAAACGCACCAGTCACATACTGTTCTTCATCTGAGCCTCAATCAGTACAGGTGAGTAAAAAGACAACCCATGCTCTCAAAACCAATAATCACAATTTCTGTGTAGTCACAAACAGTCCATCATGCCGCGCCACGACAGTCTACACTCAGTCACGCCACACAAGATGCAGGAACGCTGTCCCCGTGATCTGGATGTCTGGAATGTTGCCAGGGTAACGGCCAACCAGCCAGTTGCAAGAAGCGAAGGAGTGGACGATAAGTGAGATGCCAGTACCTTTGTCAGCAGTACTTCGTCAGCAGAAATATAGGGAGGGCAGAACCCAGCCGCCTCCTACCTCCTGAGACGCCAAACGAGAAGAACTGCCACGTGACTGATGGTGACGACATCTGCGAGTGATCTTATCTTCGTTCTGTCTGGTACGACTTCAGATACCCTGGGTCCGAAAGGAGGAAGGAAGGGATATTACATATATGATTTAGGTGATTCCTGTGACAAAACAAACTTGACTAAAAGCTTTCAGTAATTAGTCATGCCAAACAACAAATATATTACTCTGATCAAACAATGCATATATTTTGCACTGAACAAATTAATATATATTATTCTGAACAAACAACCAACGCTATTCCACGCTGATAAACTTTGAAGCCACTCATTTTCTTGGGTGACGTAATATTACACAACAATTTTTCCCATAGATTGCTTCAGCTTTTCCCCAAAACAATCTTAGCCTAGCATTTGGCATCTACCGTGTTACATAATATCGGACTTTTTTCTTCAAAGACTGTAGCGCGGCGCGGTCCCCCATTTTATATTACGGCGGACGACGGCTGCTAATACTATAGATTATTTAACGTTGGCTCACACCACCAGCCCTACTAACATAATTTTTATTCTGCGGGCAATGAGACTTTTGCCCAGGCAGTTCCCTATCAACCAGTTTATGAATTTATCTCACAAAATGGTTATGGTTCAGTTTTAAAGTTACTCCCAGTTCCGTCTAGCTCATGAGCCTACAGCTCAAATCCCCCAACTACATGAATAAATCCAAAGAAAAAATCATGTATTTACACATACTTGAAAAATATGCGAGAAGGTATTTACGATATTCCACTGACAATGACCCATAGGCATAGGTTAATATAAGCTTTCGCACTCACGCTGGCGTCAACATTCGTACACGTACCTGCATCAATGATACAAAGAAAATATTATAGTGCCAGTAACTCTCATGCAGTTGAAGTGTCCCCAGCATCTTCACATCAAAGTCCGGCGACAGTCCTACAGAATACTGGCGAATTACACTACCACTAACACAGTTCTTACACAAATCTACACCCGACGAAGGGTTCTTAATCCTTGGAAAGTATTTACAAGATGAAGCAGGGTCCTCTGTCCGTTCACATCACTACTTGTGCGATACAGGCGTTTACCACAATTCAATGTAATCCTGAAATAGGCAGGAACAATATACGAATTTAGAATTTGTTTCGCTGGAGTATTGAAAATGTCACTAATTTCTTTCGCATCACTTGACATTACACTTATTTTTCTGTTACAAACAATGCCCGTTTAACATTGACACTAACATTTTCTAACCGTGCTAACAACCTTCCTTTTGCTTACGTAGCACTAACAGGCTCTTTGCCATTAGGTTAACGAGATTTCTCTCACTTCGTACGTAAAACGACGATCTCATGTGGTCTTATTCTACGCACACTGACCTTCTCAACGTCGGGAGGGCAATCGTGATTAACAGACACCTTCCTGCAGTCCCAGTGCGACATCCACTGGCCGTCTCCCCATGCCGATGTCTTGTGGATGTCTACAGCTGTCTGAGTCAGCTGCATGCCGGTCTCTTACAGTCCCTGGTCGTTCACCCGATGTACACTACAGGTCTCTTCACCGGGCTCTCAAACGAACTGTCCACTCACTCGGCACGTTTTACCAGTCTTCCATTCACCAGTAATCTGGAAACCTTACTAGACCACTCACAACAAAGACATCCAATGTTAATTAGACAGTTCTTAGAAATATCTACAAAAATGTACAGGTAACGTCCCCGTTAGAAAGTTTCTTGGTTTAAAAAGGTGACTCCTGATATGTATGTTTCTCTCCCCCCTCCTCCGCCCACTCCTTTCCTTCTGTCTTGTTGTCCCAACCGCCTTCCTATCTTCCCCCTTTACTTTCGTCTCAGCCTACACCTTTTTCTCCTCTTTCTCCCTTACTCTCTCCCTCTTTATCTTTCATCGCTCTGCACCTCCTCTCCCTCACTGATGAATCCACTCTTTTACTCTTTATTTATATATCCAGTTCTCCCTCCCTCTCTCTCTCTCCCTCCCTCTCTCTCCCTCCCTCTCTCTCCCTCCCTCTCTCTCCCTCCTTCTCTCTCTCCCTCTCTCTGCCACTAAATGTCTCATGCTTTCTGTTTTCTTAGTATCACATTTTTCTTTAATCTGTGATCTGCTTAGATCTACCTAAAAGTGGAGTAAACTGATCTTTTCTTCAATAATGTGTTTACCAGTGAAACAGCTAGATTAACTCACCTGCTCACGTGATTCATGTCTGATACGAAAACACTATAGCCTCCCTGAGAAAATGAAACAAGCCTTCGTTCCCACCACATAAAAATGTAATTCACTACGGAATGAAATAAAAGACAAAATGAAACTGGAGAGAGAGATAAACAACTGAAATCTGCAGACTTGTTAGCATAAAGTTCATGTTTTCAAAGAGTTTCTCACAGCACAGACATTAAAATAACTATTTTCTGACTTGAAAGTAATTGCAGGAAAGTGAATGAATTTTCTTGCTGTTCTGCCTCCCAGCCCGATACCCCGGTTGGCAATATTTGTAAACTATTCACAGTATAGCATTTCCCGAGGGCGTTACTATGACAGGGGAAGTGGATCTTGCGTGCCTTGTGAAACTACCCCCAAGAAAAATATCTAAAAGTTCACTCCTCCTACCCCAGTTCCCTCTCCGTATTTATTTCGTTTCTGTGTTTGTGTCTGTGTGCGTGTGTGTGTTTGTTGAACTATTTGTTTATATTGTAGGAGAAGGTTTCTCATCTTACATGGTAAAGAGTAAAGAGTAAAGACAGCATTCTATCTATTCTATCTACAGTGCACTCGAACTATACTAAGCCCATCTAATCCCAGCAGAGGTCGGAGGGTGGGAGGGTGGTGTAGGTATTTATTTGGAATGTGCCATCTAGTACGCTACGCCACAAGACTGACGCAAGTGTCGAGTTAGCAAAGAGTGTCTAATATGGGGGAGGGGGTAGTTCCATCGATCGCTTCATTTTCTTGAAAGAAACCGTTACAGGTATCTTATTTCATGGTTACAATGATAGGAATTAAAGTTACTGATCGAATTTCTGATGAATAAATATTCAAAAATACTTTTAAAGTGTTATTTTTTTGTTTGTGCACATTTGCAATAGCTGTCCATCAAAACTAAAGAGAATTTTCAAGAGCTATTACGGACGAAACCTGTGCGGTAAGCTCATTCGTGCCAATTTGCTAAGAACTTTGCAGTGTAAGCGTTATGGTAGAAATGTGTAAGTTGTGTAAGAGGGAAGCAGACAAGTAATTTCGGCACTATAGTTGATGTAGACATTAGGACATTGTATGAATATCAGCTGGTGGAAAATGGCAGCAGGGAAATTTATCTGCATACTCTATCAATGCTCTGCAGCTAGCTTGCTTATCCTTTATTAATGCTGTAAATTGAATCTTTTAGGATTTTGCCCGATAACTGTCTTGAGAGCGAGACGAGCGAGAGCAAACGGAGGGAAGACAAGACACAGAGACATGCAAAAAGGAAGACAAGACACAGAGACATGCAAAAAAGGCAGGAAATATTTAGACTGACTGACTGACTGACTGACTGACTGACTGACTGACTGACTGACTGACTGACTGACTGACTGACTGACTGACTGACTGACTGATGCAGGAATACATAAATTTTCAACAGGGTAAAATCTTGGCAAACACTTACAAGATAAAGATCGATGCATTTATTAAAGGAACATGACTATCAGAAACGATTATCTGCATAATACCTGTACTTTGTTCATAAGAAATCTGGTGACGGCTTTTCAAGGGGCTATTTACATGATTTTTTTGTTTAGTTTTGCATTACTGTCTGTAACCAAGGTCACAGCCAGATACAAGAGACTCCAACATTTCTTGTGAAAAGCATTAATCTGAAAGAAAAAACTCTGTGCATTGAAAAAACAAAACTAGATCGATTGTGAATGACATTTAAAGGTGCGCTGGGTCTTGTGACTTGTCCCAGATTTTAAGGGCTAATCGTTAAAGAATGTAATTGCACCCCTCTTCCTGTTGGCACCATTCAATGATGTTTCAGGTTTAAAGCCTCCCAGCAGCTGCATGGCTGTAATTCCAGCCATGACACTTGATCTTTAACCAAATCTTGATGTTAACAACCACTCTGTACACGTTGCATTTATTTTTTTTTTTGTGTGTGTGGGGAGCAGAGCCCACTGCTGATCAATATTTCTGATGGTTTTGCAGCTGCAGCTTGTTTCCGGCCGTAATCTTGGCCGAGGCAAACGCGCGCGCTTTTATCACGTGACCAGCGAATACGTCAGAACCCTGTCACGTGATCCGCGAATACGTCAGGGCCGGGCTGGCCATCGATTAACGAAGGCTAGAGGCAGACAGAAATGCAGCGGTCATGCCAAGATCCAGGAAAGGGCTGAGGGTAAAGGGAAAGGGCGGGGAGCGGAGAGATCAGGAGTTTTGAAAGATGGAAGGCCGGAGGAGCCCCTGCTGGAAAAGACGAGAAATGCTTTAAAGAAGATGCCGCAACGTCAAGCGACATGTCCGCGCTACCCTGACGAGGTTCTCGCACGCTAAGACACAATCACCCCGCTCCTGCCTGCGGACGCTAACAGCGGCGAAGCAAGACACAAAAGGGTGAAATGAAGCCTCCGCCAGGGGGCGCGTAGGTGCTGCTTAGACAAAGATGGCCGCGCTTTCCCCTTCTAAATCTCTTTCAAGGACGTGGTGGGTGGACGGAGGTGTTAGGAGAGGAGGCAAATCCCTTTATAAGCTGTTAGTGAATAAAAAGTGAGAGATGGAAATCCTGAATGGTGTCTAGGACCGCCTCTACAGGCACGAAACCTTTTCAGAGACGCTGGAATTCACTTCTTGTAGGAGTGACATGTGGAAGAAAAAGAAACAGAATTATTTTATGCTAGAATCTGCTCGTGCGGTCTTAGTGTTTGGGAGCGCGGTTAATAATATATAATAAATAAGTAAAATAAAAAGCATTAACCCCATCAGCAAAACTGGCTCGTGGGAAACAAAACGGCGTTGCATAATAAAACTATTTTTAATGGCTAAACATTTATATTCATATAATCATGAGGACATGCGCACTGTGAGGTCCGGTTCCTTGATCAGAACATGTATTTTGTGACCTTTTCGTATACGCCCAATCATTTCGTGTCGTGTCGTTTTACACTGCATAACCTTTCGACTTTCTCTTTTAACGCCCATAGCAGCCTCGTCTTTCTTAATCTTTCACTTTAGGAGGAATATTCCATCAGATGTATACAGCCAGCACTTTTCCCCTTTAATCATCACCTCTTGAAACTTTGTTCACTTCTGATCAGTTGATCCCCATTTTGTTACAAAAGCGAATTCATTTCTCGCACATGTTTGTAATCACTGTAACACTGTAACATGAAACGAATGACTCCGCCAGATTTTCTTTGATCGTTTTCATACGAAAGACAAGAAAATTGTCAAGCTAAATACAAGGTAGAGCGAAAATAGGATTTCAATTTTTAGTTCAGTCTTAGCTGTTTGCTCCAATAGTCTTACTGATCAGTTCGAGGTCTCATTTTATTCATTTGATAATCAGGAAGAGATATCATCACCATTCTTCGAAGTGTGGTGAGAATCACTTGGAGCTAGATTAGATAACTATTAACTCATCCGCCTTTTTGAAAAAGCCTAAACTACCCTGCCCTCCGGTTTTTTTTTTCAATCCAGCTGACTAGATATATGACTACCTTCCTTTGTTGACGCATTATTTACTGTAAGACCTTTATGCACTTGTCTAAAGATCTTGCAGGTTTTATAGTTTGTGATCAGTGACAACAGCTACCGACATTAATGTGCGCATTAAACAGCCGGAAAACGTGCATTTCCGAGTATGGCGATGTTTCGACATCTGTAGCCTACCATTCTGTGCTTCCTTTCCAGCCCCCTTGCATCCTTTGCTATTTCGTACCACGACAGGAAACTTCGGACAGCAATTTCAAAAAGTAGAGCACGCCTTGAAGAAAAAAAAATCTTGCGTTGACATCTCTCGAACTGTCATCATGGCGCGAGCTGCGGCTGCAACTGTAAGGGCCTGCGAAAGCAGCCAGCATTCCAGAAGCAGCGCTTATTTCCATCCTCTGTTAGTTAAAAGACTGATAATAAACCCGGAAGTCCAGGCATCGAATTAGGGTGAATGGGACGTCCAGCTTCTTCCAGCACCCATGGTGTGCTTTTTTAAAAACTTGCCTCAGATCGCTGTAGTGATTGATCCTGTCTTTTGAGGCCACCTAGACCAAGCGAGGGCTGGATCCGGCGACAGGTTTGCTCGCTGACGAGAGTCTTCTCACGGGGTTCCAAGTGCTCTCTGGGACTGTCTGGTTTCAAAACACCATCTGCTAGTAGCTATTTTTGTTCCTAAACGTCACCCAGTATACTGCGTCTTTTCAACTACAGTGTGGACTTGACCTTTCTTCTAAGTGTATATGTCAGATAAATGGTAAAAAGCCCCTCGTGGCAGGAGACATGCAGGGTGGGAGAAAGAAATTTCAGGGAAAAGAAGAGACGAGGAGAAAAGAAAAGAAGTTATGAGGGGAAGAGAGAGAAGAGAGGAACACGAGTTGACTTAAAATGGATGCAGTCTGCAACAGAGAAGCTAGCAACCACCAAAAGATTTTCCGGTCTTTAAACCTCATGACAGTTTTTTTTCCATTTAGTGTTGCAGAAGACTATGGCATCAATACAACAACTGTCAAGCCTAGTGCAGCGAAGCTGCATCCAAACAGTTTAAAATTTCTCCTTGTTACAGGCACCTGGATCTTCGCACGAAAGGTCACGTTTCTTTACGTCTTTGATGGAGGTCAGCACCGAATAGATTTGAGAGATCTTGCATGTATTATGTGTCGAGTTTTGACAACTGGCTAATCCCTAGTTTGACAAATGGCTAATCCCTATTTCGACAACTGCTCAATCACCATTTGTCGCACGGTCATTTTCTACCTGCGTGCACGCAGCTCATTTCAAGAGGAGCCACGGGAACCACTCTCCTGTGCCAGCGTTTTCCTTGAGAATCTTAAAAGCTAGGTCCCTTGCCGAGCTAACTGTACCCGACGTAAAATAAGAAAGCGTGGTTCCTATTAAGAAAGGCCTCCAAGCTAATGTAGTTTTGTCACGGAACACAGAGGGAGAGAGAGAGGGGGGGGTCTCTGAGAAACTACTGCCCACTTTTGCTCCTGACAGTCTCCCCCTCCACTCCTCCCACCAAAGACCCCGTCTCCTGTTCTCCGACTTTTGCATGAGACTCTGTGTGGACCACATTAACTCCCGAGGGTAAGTTGCGTGTTTTATGCTCTGATTTTTTCTAGTCTTAAAATTGCCTTCTCGGTTCATCTACGCTGACAGCCGAATGAGCCCAGATGGGATTCTTTAAGGGCCTTCCTTAATTATTCGAATGTGCAGTTTACTTTCTTGAACTTTGCCAATATACGAGCATACATAACGTGGTCAGGCTCGCGAAGTAAGAATCTCGTTTGTCCAGTTACGTAAACCCTTTACAAGTCGATCAGAAAGGAAGGCTATCTAGTGACTGAAGTAGATCCGTGTAAAGGTGATCGGGACAGGAAGAAGAAAATGTACCCAGAGAGTTTCCACGGCCATCACTATATAAACAAGACAGTTGTGGCACCCGGACAGACTACGTGTGCAAGACAAGGGCTCGTGGCTCTATATCGGTTACGTGCACGCCATGGTAGAAGGGTCACACAGAGGGTGCTGTCAAGAACATCATGTAGTGAAGGGGGGGGGGGAGAAGAAAGTACCTTTCCACAAGTATCTGGAAATGTTGAAGTTATCACTCTAACTCAATGTCTCTCTCCGTATCCCTCTTTTCTCTCTCTCTCTTATATATATCCTTGATTATCTGTCTAAAGTCTATATCACTAAATCTAATGTTATGTCCATCTATCTGACGTAGAGGTCACGGGCACCAATAAAGACTATGTAACATTATGTCGCCGGACGGGTCGTCGGCGCCAATAAGGTCTATGTAACGTTATGACGAGCGTCACGACATCAATAAGGGTTATATAGCCTTACGTAGAGGCACCACGAAGATACAAACACCGCTGCTTCCTTTCGTAGACAATGGACCCGTGATCTTTAGGAATAAAAGTTTTATTCAGCGATCAGTAGAATCTAAGTGGCGGGCCGGTTTATAACCTTAATAACTCTCCATGTCCCGTAGACGATTAACTTCATCCGTCTGTCCAAATATCTCTCCAAGTATCCAAGTAAAAGTAGTTCTGCTGTTCCCCTGAGTCCTATCTTGAGAGTCCTGTGTTTCCTTGTGTTCTGACTTGTCCCCCCTTTCCCCACTAGAGCTTATATATCAGAGTTAAATGTCTACTGCTGACCTTTTCCAATCTGCACGTGTGGCTGTGTTGGGCAACTGCATGCTTGGTGACCCTAGTGGACGATGCATAGTTTGGAGTTAGGGCTCTTTTGTATATAGTTATTGAGTGCTGCGCGGCTTAAAATAGTTTGTCTGACCTCTCAGTCATGTCTGGCCTGCTAAGTGTTAAGTTCAGGCTCAGATATGTCTTGGATGGAATGTTCTCTTCTAAGTTGACCTCTGTGCCCCTCACTAACCTACCTGCTACCTACTGCCTGGCACGCATATTGTTACATCAAGTATCGTATCGTATTGTTTTCTCTGGCACTGAATTGTCTTGAGACATTTCTTCATTCCCATGGTTAGACCTGCCCGACAGAAAAGGAGAGCAGAGATGCTTAGTGGAAAAGTTCTGTTTCAATGTGCCCAGGCGAAAGAATTACTGGCAGAGGAACAAGTCGGTTTCGGGCCGGGTAGGAGCACAGAGGAAGAATTCTTCAACTGCAAAGTCATTATTGTAAGAAATCTTCCACTTCAGCAAGACCTGTTCCACAACGTCGACTTTAAAACTGAGGTCATTCAACATCGAAGAAGTCACTGAACCACTGCACGAAATGTCCAGTAGGGCTATGACTCTAAACAGCCTCGTAGGCGACTTCTTTCCAAGTACTCTAACGGTCCGACCAGACTGCTTGCTGTCACCAGATCCTTTCAACATCTTCCTTGAAAAGATCATGCACTAGACCCTCCACGAACCACCTGTGCCATTTCAATAGGAGGAACAGTTAAATCCAGCCTGCGCTTCTCTGACGACATCGACCTTCTGCGTGGCAGAAGCCAAGAACTGCTTGAACCGACAGAAAGTCTTGGAGAACGAGCGGGTTCTTAAGGAATGAGGATGAGCTCTGGGAAAGGTAGAGTGATGGCCAGCTGCACAACCTACACCCACGTTGACATCATTATGCATAAAGACAAGAAGAAGTTAAAACTTTCGAATATCTTGGCTTTACCCTGATTAGAATCAAGATTAGACTGGCCCTCGCAACTTTCAAATCTCAGCAAATTATGAAGGAACAGCAACATCAGCTGCCCCACCAAGATCAAGCTCTAGAAAGCCTTAGTCGTCTTTATCGTACTGTGTGGCTGTGAAAGCTGGACTTCGACAGACGAGATCAAAGCCTCTGAGACGAAATCCTTCCCAAAGCTCCTCAAAATCTCTTTGACTAAACACAAAACAAACGTCTAGGTCAGCAACAAAGAATACAGACGGGCTGGTCCCCGGGAGCCTGTCCTCGCTGCCATCAAGAAAAGGAAGCTGGTGTGGTATGGCCGCACAACACGTCGTAATAATGTAAGCTAGCTTAGACCATGTTTCAGGGCACACTGGAAGGCTGAAGGAGGAGAGGAATGGAAAGGAAAAGCTGGATCGACAGCATCAAAGGATGGACAGCACTTGGCATTCCAGCTGTGCTACTGCAGAAGACAGACCAGGATGCCAGAGATCATCTGAAGCTGCCTCCTCCACTTCCCTTCCGCGAGCTCCTAAGTCAGAGAACTGAGATGAGATGGAATGAGACTTTTTCAATTCTGCCTTTCTCTGCAGAGATCAAGTCTAAAAGTACGCGTGTACGTGACTCGTTGCTTGATGTGGTAAGTGAAAATTCTAGCAGGAAACCACTGGCCCCCGCTACGAGAGAGAGAACAGCAACAGGAGCTTCCCGCAAGCTCCGCTGGATTTTCTGCTGTTTTTGGCGTTCGTGATGGCCGGGGCTCACTAATTACTGTTTTCGGCGAGTAACGCCGACACTACCGAATCTTCACTCCCCAGATGGCTCAAACCACAAGCTCGAGAGAACGGAAGGGGTCGTCGGGTGTCATTCTACGTGCTGCTAGACATGTGACTGCGCGCGCACTTCTTGCACCAGACCTGACACCCGGGATGTAGAGGTGTGGCATCCTGTGCTGAAAATTGCGAATAGTGCGCGGATTTGGACGTCACGCATATCTTCTTGCCAACTTCATCTGTCGCTGTACACAGCGGGGAACAGGGCCGTGATACGCCTGCGTTTTTAGCGGTTTTATTTCCTCTCTGAATGTCTTATCGATCTTTCGCACAGAATCTCGAGACAGCGCATGGGACGGTGTGCTGACAAATTTCAAGCCGTAGGAAAGAAAGAATATCCTAGAGCTCAATATCCTAGAGCTCATGTTGTAGCTGCTACTTCTGTTGCTTACCAACCAACCAACCAACCAACAAACCAACCAACGAACAAAAGAACGAAACATTCTAAGATATTATGCAATTCCAATAAAGCAATTGAGCGACATTTACCTCTTACTTTCCTTCAAGAATAACGTAGCGGAAAATAGTGCACTCGTTAGAAGACCTACCTCTATTTCAATTCACTGATATAGAACAGTGTGAACCCACCATAAGCGCGAGATTCAGACAGCTGCGCAGTCACGATGAAGAAGTTTATGAAGTTGAGCGGCAATGTCTCGATCAAGGCTGGCTGACTCCTTGTTGCAGACGCCTGGACTAGGTTACATCACCAGACGCCTGGACTAGGTTACATCACCAGACGCCTGGACTAGGTTACATCACAGTTTTCATTTGACAGGTTATGTGCCAGTCGACAGGCTTGCATGCAGATAGATACACAGATGCAAGCAGACAGACGGACAGTCACAAAGAAAGTTGTTGTATGTGGAGAAGGTCTATAAACAAGAAAATGTGTGCAAAATTGTCTGTTTGTGTGGAGGAGGGATAGAGAAGACGATCCTGTGGCGTATAAAATTGTGAATATGTGTCTCTTGGGAAAACATATGCAGCATATCTTGCGCAAGCTAAACGAGACCCAAAATAGTTCCCCAGTAAAGGCGGACTCCATTCCAAAGGACGGACGTTGCTTGTGGGGGTGGGGGGGGGGGGCAGAGAATTCTCATGAGAGTGATTTGAAAGTCATATTTCTCTCCA
>SMGT01012690.1:136976-164611 GCA_004794575.1 Lanistes nyassanus
CCAAAGGACGGACGTTGCTTGTGGGGGTGGGGGGGGGGGCAGAGAATTCTCATGAGAGTGATTTGAAAGTCATATTTCTCTCCAACACTGCATTTAAAAAGCCCGTCTGGGATGTCTTCATATGAAGGAGAGTTTATATCTGGAATTAACATTAGGAAGGCCTGCATTCGTCTTTGATCTTCTTTGCAGAATCCTCGCCGACAGCCAAATAAATGAAAAATGTTTATGTGTCTGGTCTATTTTGGTTGTGTCTGTGAAAGACTGAGATTACGTACAATGGCGCTCTAGGTCGCGGAAAGATAGCTTCATTAGTCTAGAGAATTAAACTGTAATAATAGTAACTAATAATAGCAGGATTATTTGAGGGCAGACGTCTGGCGAGCAAACAAATTACGTGCGGTGATAAGAGGAAAGCAAAATGAATAAATAGCCCCTAGCAAGTGCACATGCGCAAAGATAGATACAGAGTGCTCACTCACCCAAGTACGCATGCACACATGCCCACACACAAACGTGTGCGAGAAGATTCTGGTGACTTTTCTAGTCTATAGAGAACTAACCATGACAATATTTGTATCAGTGAAGTATTCCGGCACTAAAATAGAATAAATGAGGAGATAATCTGACAAATAACCTGTCTGGAATGGATTGTGCACGTGTGGTGAATGCTGCAATTAAACCCATGAACTCGCACATCGGTTCACCGCCTCCTCCTTCCAGCCTCGTGCTGCTCTCATCGTGTTTCTGGCTAATAAAACGAGAGAAGCCATCCTGCACTCGGCCTTACAACAACGCCATCTTGGTTCCCATGGGCGTATCACTGCGCACTTAGGCTTCCTGGAGGTAGCGCGTTACCATACAACAGGTTCGATGTCAAACAAACGCAGAAAACAATGCAAGCTGCCCTCAGCCATCAGAATATGCAATGCTAACGTTAAGAACAACAATGAAAATTTGTGTTAGAAGACGGGAGCGCTTTTAAAAAACTCCTTGTAAAAAGATCGTCTAAGGCTATTATTTTCTACTTTCCCTGAAAAGCGGGTATATGATTGAGGGTTTTTCTTATGAAAATCTTTTCCAGTCTGGAGTTGGGAACAAAAACCCATATAGTGGGGAAGGGGGGTACAACCAGCGGAATACATGAAAATGGATATTTATCATACACACGAAGAAGTTTTCTAACATCTGCACAGTAGCGATTTCAAAACAGACCATCTGTAGACCCATTTCTCAATAAATATTTACTGAAACGTGGCTGCCAAATGGATGGGTCTCTGTATCCACAGCAGTCTTAAGAGGCTTCTTTATCGGACATACTTTGTCACACGTTCATCAAATTTTCCTTGAATCTTTTCCGAGACTGTCATCCAGTAGGTGTCTGTGATCGCTGTGTCATTTTACGAGGTTCGTACGGTTAAGAAAGAAGAATACTCAACCCGTCATCTTCCGAACACAGATCCTCTCCATTGGTTGCAACACACTCTTTGACATACTCTTGTCGTTTTTTCTTTCTCCTCCTGTCATCAGAGATTTATCGTACTTGTCTTTTTTTCCGTAACTTTGTTCTTGACTTCCATTCCTGCCAGCTTACAGAATCTCTCCACGAGCGTGGGGACAAATATTTTTGTGAGGATTGCCATTTGAACAGCTGGTGTTCCCTAATCAACATCCGGTTCCAACTCTCCAAACACCTTGCTTGAAAATGTAAAAAAATAAATAAATAAAAATCTTTCACAAATTCCTGCCATTTGAGGCAGAAGCCAGTTCGGAACACGAGTTAATGTATTTTTTTTAGAGGGGGTCTTTTTACCGAAGCTAAGTTCCGTTCTATTGACTTAATGGACAGAAAGGCAGCCCAGCTAATTGCTGTCCATTTTTGCTCGGCCTTTTATCAATGCCTGACCTGTACGACTCGCGTGCAGTCTATGGGTCATAGACTGGTTGGATTCCATCTTTTCCTTCAGCCAGTCCACTGTTGTGTTCTTTTACGTTGTGATATCAACAACAGGTTTTATCACGGCAAGCAGAAGGCCCTGAGAACTGAAATCGATTCAGATGGTGCATATTTTCGGGATTTGCATGGCAAAAGAGTAGTTTTATTTTTGACACTTAAAAAATGTTGAGAGCGATGCGATCAGATCTAGGTTATCCATATACCATGTACAATGCACGCATCTCTCAGTTACCCACACAGCCGAGCAACGGCTACTCAGCTGCAGAAATCTAGAACAAAACAGGGGTGGGGGCTGGGGGCAGTCGGATCAAATCCGCATCCCTGCCAGTCGTTTCTCTGGCACGGTTCTTTTGTAGTTCTCTGCATACAGCCGTCCTCTCAGGAACTCTAATATCCGCCCTTTGATTGTGCTCTCGCAACGTGGAGGAAGGAACCAACACCCGGACGACAACCACAGCCTTGACTCCTCGTGGCCCCTTAATGCCACAGCACGTGCAACAAATGGCGGCATGGAAAATCGTGAGAAGATGGTGCCCTGCCAATCAAGTCTCTTTTTTCACATAAAGCTGGATTGGCATTGAATCTAGGAGGGCTAGATGTATACATTTTCCCCCTTGTAAAACTGCAAACTTTTATGACTGCTAACTTCAGCTTATTCCTCAAAGTGTTCAGATCTGACCAATCTTTGACATTTCAATGATCAGCTGTTCCCTTTCCGAGATGAATCCTATAAAACGAGTTCAGTTGACTGTCTTATCGTCTTCAACACAACTTGCTTCATTTTTCAGCTATGAAAGAAGCAAATAAGGCCAATGTATCTGGTTACATATAACGCTAAATTTACGTTTAAAAAAAACAAACACGCAAGCGCAGATGCGTACATTAACATCATGACTGAATATGCGCGCGCACGCATCCAAACACAAAATGAATCTATAACTATTCAGACGTCGTGATTGTCTCAGTGCATGCTACTGCGTCTGCAGAGACCTCGACAGGGAATTGCAGATTACAAAGATGGATGCGTCTGCCTATTTTACGGCAAACACTGGCAGGGCTGTTAACCCCTCTACTCCCCAGAATCCTGCCCTTGTTTTCCTGGCACTTGCCACCCAACCCTCAGCGATCCCCACTGCCAGAGATACCAAGGCCGGGAAAAATGAGGAATAGACGACACGTTGAAAGCTTATTCCCCCGAACAATTGTGATACTGGGAACAAAGCCCCCTGCAGGGAATGTCTCTCTCAATTCATTCCAGACGAAAAGACTATAACATTCGGAGGATGCTCAAAATGAATAAGTGTGAACTCCATCTAAGATGCATGCTGTCATGGCCATGCCGGGGAGCAAGAGTGAAATTCAGTTTATTTGAGAAAATAGGGATAATAACAATGAAGAGCAATCAGCTGGAGGGAGGTTCTTACAAACCAGTAGTTATTGCAGGTGGTAACGAGATGCATCCTTAGTTACCTAAAGGCCATTTATAGTCAAGATCATATTTTGTTGTTTCTAGAACTGCGTGGGTGAGTGAGTGAGTGAGTGAGTGAAGGTATGTGTGTGTCGGAGGTGGGAGATTAAAAAGAAGCAAAAGAAATGGAGAGAGAACAAGAATAAGGGGAAGAGACAAAGCGATCGAGAGTGGGAAGAAAGCTGGAGGAAAGAGCGGAGGGGAATGCTAGAGGCGAAAGAAGACGAGACACATGACAAATGTTACTTGGTCTACTGAACGTCCGAGCCTAGACGAGTGCATAATGACCCGCGACTGCAGTGAACAAGTGAAGTAAGAGATGTTCCCATTCGGTAAAGACACTGTCAATGCTTTTCAAGAGCCATTACGCTTCGTAGATATGGCTCCGGAGAGAATTGACGAAAGTAGACGATGACCTTAGCTTTTTATGTTGCTAAAATCAGCTGGAATTTCAGTACGCATTCAAGCATAATACATTTGGGAGGCATCTATGGAAGAGGTTTAAAATCTCATTAGTCGTTCTAGCCCGGAACGCTCCACTCTCCCTGTCGAGCTCAGTTAGGCTTTTCTGTGTGTATCTTCTCTGCTTTTGTCCTTTCCGACCTCACGAGAGCTAGTCCATCGTGACAGAATTCGACGCCCACACAAGATCTGGATGAGACTGTCGCTTCGTTTCCTTGCAGGTGTCAAGATGGGGGAACCAACCTTAATAAAAACTGTGGTTACAGCTTGACAGCTTCTACTGTTGCAACCATACAGCTTTTAAAAAAAGAAGTAGAGGCTCTACAAAGGATGGCGTAAAGCAGCAACCGTTAAACAGCACAGCTAAACAGATCTTTCTACTGTGTGGTAACCTTTGTAGCGCCTCTCACTTCCTGTAACCGGCTTGAGGCGACAATCAATGTTGTCGCGTAGTTTTCACAGCCCTGAGGTAACAGGTTGTTCTCGACGCTATGCGCCTCTTCGCAAAGCAGATTTCATTTGTAAGTCGCACGGGCGATACCTGATCCAGGGTGATTATCGGGGATGGAGAGCGCACAAGCGAGAAGAAGAACTTTTTAATTAAATCTTATGGTTTTGATTGTAGGTACGTACCCATGTATGCAATATTATGAATATATCAGCCTGGTATCTGTACGTACAAACGTCAGTAATAAATCTGTTATCCCTTCACGCTTTTGTTCTTCATGCTTTAGAACAATGTGGTTGAAAAGCTGACAAAAGTTTATTGTTCTAGAGCAGTAAAAAAAAAACCCAACTGTTTGAAAGCTGAGTACACCCTACACAGATGACAGTAAAAGATTCTACTATAGGCCTCTCTAGATCTTTAAAAAGAATCATGTTAAAGATGTCCGCTGTGAAAAAATTATGAAGAACGATCAAGCAAATTTTTATTTCAAGGAAACTAGGGGGACTATATCTGTTCTGACAGCATTTCTTCACACATAGGGAGTTGCCCTGTAAAATCTTTGTAAACGAGTCTTGTCTGTCTTACATACAACACACAGACACGTGCGCGTGCGCACAAACACACACAGACGCAGATGCACAAAACGTAACCATCGTGCATGCGCGCGCATTTTGGGACGCACTTGCGCGAGCAGCGTTCACGCAGCCGTAAGTTGACTGACAGAAGCGAACGGTGTGCCAACCAGTCAGCCCACGGTCGCATGCGACGGAAGTAGAGCCGCCAACGTTTGACAGCGAAACCCCGGAACACAGCAGCCATGACGCCAGCACCGCCCCAGCCTGGGGCCACGCACAAGCCAGGCACGAGCCGGCAGGCGCAGAAAATATTCGCGTGCTTGTCGTGCACTCACCGCACGTGCACGTTCGGCGACTGATTCGCGAACCTCAGATCAATAAATTGTCGTTACAATGTTTTGGGGGGAGCCAATAACGAGATGCAATCCTCTTGGCTGAAGCTGCAACAAGCCATGCCAGGTAAAGGAACAGTCTCTCTCCACCCCATTGTTTATAGGCTGTTGCAAATTTATTGTAGGGTTAACTGCGCCCGCTAAGTGATTTCGTAATCGGAAAGGAAGCAATAAGTCCAGTTTGAGGTAAATGGCCATTGTTTGAAGACGGTATTAACTATTTTGTCTCAGACTTGTGGGTCTTACATATCTGATCAAATCTAACACAAATTTTACACGCATGCATGCACTTGTACATGCCTGCCTTAATGTTCATGCGCTATCAAAGCAAAAATGCTGAATATTAATATTACATAAAGAGGTACATTCGGGATTCCATCCACATATGATGCATAATTTTATATAATGGCTACTTATTCGCACAGTAACTGATTCTCATCAAAACACACAGATGAACTGGCGGAGGAACGAAAGGACAGAATTGTTGACAGACACTCACTGTTAGCATACGAACAACAAACCACAAGCAGAATCGTCAGAAAACATTAACAGGTGCGCAGCCAGTATAACGTGACACGCCTCTGCCATCGCTACAATAGTTATTCAATCTACAGCGGCCTATTAAATCTACACTTCGTTGTTATCTTCAAATTGGGCTATTAAATTTTTGCTGTTAACTCTACACTGGATTACGAAATCTACACTTCTCTATTATTTCTACACTGGATTATTAAATCAACACTTCGTCTTTATTTCTAAACGGGATAAGTAAATCTACACTTTCGATATTTCTACACTAAGTGATTAAGTCAAGACTTGGTCTTTCAAACTTAATCATCCCTCGGCATTTGTTTCGGGCACAAGTTCATCCACATTTAATACATTATTCTCTTGTTATATACCGACTGCTCGGCGAAGGGCCTGTGTTAAGCCAACTTATTTTCCAACCACCAGTCTCCCCTTTTGGCCTTTCGTTGACAGGAACTAGAGAGCCAACTCCCCTCCCCCCACCATCACCCCCACCACCACCACCAAAAAAAAAGGATGGAGAGAGAGTCAATTCATCATTTTGTCTTGATCACCTATTGATGGATTTCCTCCTCATGATGTGTTGCCGCGGAAGGGGAGCAAGACAGAACTGGATTACACTCTTCTCCAGTGACAGCTGTACACACAGCAGGAAATTGGCGGTCGCTACATTAGATTTAGGTCGACACACTCCGACTAACATGTGCAACAGGTCCCTTTACTCTCTACCCCGACACCTCAGCTTTGCAGAGGCAGAACTAGGCAATCTTTCCTACACCAGGAAGGGGGACAACCCAGCCCCTCGATTCTAGGTATAAGAGACGAGGAAGCTTTGTGTAAGAACTGTGTGAACAGAGGCGCGAGCTTTGCGGAGGCTAAGAACGCGAAATATGCTATGTATGGTCTCATCAAACTTTCGACGGTGTACCCAGGACCGCGAGAGGGACTGGTTAGTTTCGTCAGACCTCTTGCACTTAATTGCGGAGGGTCAGAATTTCTGTAAACGACAATCGGAGCTCTGGTGTCGCTACCTAACCCTTCTTACGTTTTACAGGTATACGGTAAGATGTCCCTAACGAGTCTCGCGATCCTAGAGCCAGTAAAACTCGCCTAGGATCACCAATTATTTTCTCATGTTGTTACGGTACTGAAAGACGCCAGTGGATCTTTTCTTGGTTAAGTTTATATGAGTCTAGCAAACAGTATCATGACAAGATGTCATCTTACCGCCGTGGATATAACCTTTCCTTTAATTTTATTTCTTTATTCACTACATAAAGCGTAGGCACAGGTCAAAGTCCTAGGGGCCTTGAAAATTTTCTTCCCTTTCTGTCCACCATCATTGCCTGTCTCTAGAAAAAAAATTCTGACACCTTCTGGGTCTTATGCATGAACGCGTGCTGTTGAAGTCCCAGAACTACATGTATGGAAAATTACTTGGAGAGCAAACAGATGTAGTTCTGTTTGCACAGTTTAGGGCAACACAGACAGTGTCAGTTCATCCCCTGGTGTTGCGGCGGCTTAGGGCGACAAGTACGACCCCTTTTGTCACTTCACTGCCAGTCCTGTGGCCTGAAGTCCCAAAATGTTTGGGCTGATGCACTAGTTAGCTACTTACTGTACCAACTGGGCCCGTTCTTATTATTAACAGGTGGTGATAAATTGTGCACCATTGCTCATATCACATCGAAACCTTAAAATCCGATGGAAAGAGTGAACAGGAAGTTTTTTCCTGAGACGTTCCAGAAATAACTCCTGCCTCTGCTAGATCTATCCCCTGGGGGTAATTCTAAGACATCCCGTATCACCTCCTGGATTTTTTGGTACCTCCCAGATGTAGACCGTTAACTTTCGGGGACATAGATTGGAGGTACCAGAATTCTATTCCCCTCCCCCCTCCACCGTTGAATCTAGATATACCAAACACAATCCCAGGGATAGATTTAGTCGGGAAAGGGAGTACTTGTGGGATGTCCTAACGATACCTTGCCGGTCTCATATTATATATTTCCTTGTAAGTTCAGCTACTACTCTTTTATTATTCTCGATTCCACTTGCACTTGGGAGGAGATCTTCACGGGATACCCTAAAATGGCCCCCCACCCCCGATTTTAATGTTCAATGTTACGTTGAATCATTTTGGGTTTTTTCCTTCTGATTCCATTAACCTTCAGTGGTATGCACAGAGCTCAATCGATTAAAAAATACAAAGGTAGGTTATGAACTCTTTAGCACAAATAATATGCATCATCCTTTTGAGTTTCATGCGGGCATATAATTTTATAAGGATAGGAAGTGTGAAAGGTGTTTAATGGGTGTATCAAGTCAGATTACCTTCCTTAGATATGATACTGCTGCCAAGTAGTAGGATACACGAGAAACATTTTGTGCCACATTTTGACAAGAGACTTCCACATTTACACGTGGTGAAGAGACCCGAACGCCAGTGCATACAGGCCAAGGACAAAAGAGACAGCATCCAGACCACAGCGCCTCAAACGTTAGTCACCCCCCGCCCCATCCCTCATTCATCTAAGCGCCATTTGGAATGAATCCTGCCTCCTAGACGAGAAAAGACATCTTTCTTCCACCAACAGTCTTATCTTCAAGGCTTCGGCCTGTCTGGTCTAGAGCATTTAAATGTGTTCGTCCTACAGAATTTCAACCAGTCTCGTATACAGCCATTCAACCTGTTCTATCACCAGATTTTCCACTGGTCCAGTTTACAACGTTTTCAATTGACAACGCCTACAATTTTTCAAAAGGTCAAGTTCGTTGCTTTTAAAAAATTAGCTTTTCGTGGCTACAGTTTTTCAGTCAGTCAACAGTTCTCAAACTGGTGGGGGGGGGGGGGTCCACCCAGTCCGGTACACAAATTTTATAAGAGTCTCGTTCGAAAGTTTGAACATCTTACATCTGCTTTAATACCCATTTGTCGTGTTTCATCTCAGTATTTGACGAGCTTCCTCACCTATCCCTGGATTTTTGTTTCCTCCGCTTGAACCCTGTCATTGAGTTCTTCGTGCAGTCTTCCATTGTATTGAGCATGCATTTCGCAGCTGCTGAGAGTGACATACAGCCAGAGAGGAGAGCTGAGAGAGAGAGAGAGGGGGAGAGAAGGTGAGGGAGAGAGTAGGAGAAGGAAGAGAGTAGGGGAGGACGTTTGGGGGTTAAGGGTTTTTTCTTATCAGTTATACTACGTCCATTATCTTCCTACATTTGTCTTGGTTTTTTTCTTGATTTTTCTGTTTTTTGCCAGCTTCAAAAACTGATCATAAAATTCCATCTTATCATCACCACCATGCACTCGTAAAGACTGATTTCTATCTGGTCGCCTAAGGTCAACGATAGAGACCTTTTGGAAGAGTAAAGTGTTGTAAAGATTCATGAGAACTCAATTTCTTACATCAGCCAGGCGGCTGGTTGGCAACAGCTTAAAGTACTCCATGGAAAATCTATTTCACCCTTTTGCACACATCACATACATTCCCACCAATATGGAAGCAAAATCAAATCTGATTCTATTTCATTAATTAAATGTTACGATAACTACTCCTTAAACTTACAGTTCACGTGAAATGCGGGTAAAAAACATGCAAGGATCGAGTTTTAAAAAGTCTTCTTTGAAGGATAGATCGTTCAGCTAATTAGAAGAAATGTCTGCATCAAGCTTCTGGCTGAGTGCTCTGTCTACAGGATGAAAACGACTTTATTGTAGTTGCGCCTGCTGCTGTTGATGCTGTTGTTGCTGGGTAGAATAGTTTTGTAAAGCTGTAATTGTTAGAGGACTTCAAACATTCTTAAAATTTTTATCCTTCGTGGTTTGTAATTAAACCAGACAGGGTTTTTCTTTGACTTGGTCGTTGTAACTCGGTCAGGACCTTGATGGCAGTGGAAGGCTGGATCAAGCTAGTGATGGGAGAATGTTTCTTAACATGCCATTCCCAGTGTTCGTTGTTATGAACTGGCCGTAATTGAAAATTCTGTTTGTTAAAGGGGGAAGGGAGAGGAAAGAACGAAAATCCGTCTAATATCCTATCCTACTCAAGGCAGCCAAGCAGCGGCCAAGGAATCTTCAGGGCCTGATGGTTCTTGGAAGAGGTGCGCGTGGCCTCGATGGTTCTGGCGTTTCCCGATTGAAGATTCAGCCACTGATGACCCAACCACCTCTACCCCATGTTTCTGACACACCAGGCGGAAGCCAGCAGAGGGGCTTTCTTAACTGGACCACTTTGCCTTCCACGTTTGGCGGAATCCAACACACATTCGTTTGATTAAACGGGGATTAAGACCGGTTTAGACTATTCAAAGTTTTAGTGGTTCCAAAGCAAAGAAAGCTTCGATTGAAGGGCGCCAGCGTTTCCACGAGGCATGACACAGTCGCCTTGACCTCGTGGCTGAGTTTATTTCACCTTTTGCCCTGATGTTTCTGATAGGGGCTGGCAGGGTTTTAAGGTTTCAAGGTTTCGAAAAATAGAAATCCATTCTATCCTCCCAAAACCTTGAGCAGGTCCGGTTACGAGCTGGTTCAAGACTTGAAAAGCGTTTCAAGGCGTGTCAAAACAACAACTTTGAAGCGTGTAAGCTTGCCCTTAGACACGGTAAGCGATCTGGCTGTTATCCCTAGGGACGACCTGGTGTCACATCGACACAGACAGAGAGCAAAGCTGACGCAGGCACGCTAAATGCTTTTCCGGGACAGGCCAGCGCTTAAAATAATATATTCTCCCATCTTTCCTCTTACAGTGCACAATAAAGCTAGCAGCGGCCGGGTTTCCGCGTTCTCTCGATACACTTTGCCGTCTTTTTGTTGGCCTAATTAGAATTCATTGCCAGATAAGGCAAACCCATCTACGCCAAGATTAAAAAAAACGACAGAATTCATTGCGTACGTAAAAGCCATCGGCGAGACTAAAAAAAACAACACATGGTCGTTATCGTTAATACAAGCAGCTACTGGCATGACAAACGTTTTAAACTGTGACAAAACGGACAGAAAAATTATGGTCTAGACAAAATAGAAGCTACAGAGAAAAGCAAGGGTGGGGAGAGACAGGAAGGGAAGAAAAGATAAGAGAAGGCAGAGTGACGGCGACAAGACAAATTACAAACATTAATGACAAGTTCATGACACATCATTAGATTTCTTCAAGTTAGCACCAACAGCTCGCACTTCTCTTTCTTACCGTTAAGAAAAAACTTTAAATTTTAAATGTCAGACCAAAGCCTGTTAGCAAGGTCACTCGTACCTAGAAAATGTGTAAGACTCAATGTCTCTGCCATAGCTCTTACTTAACTGATTATTATGACCTCATCCCCTCTACCCCTCGCTAACCTCAGTTTTCAAAATGAACTTAGTAATCAAATCTGTTTCACGGGAAACACCTAATGACACAGTTCATTCTTTTGATTTTTTGGCCAATTATTGTTTAGAATGATTGTTCCTTGACACTTTAACACCAGAGTTCTTATTGTGGCCTTGGGAGTTATGGCGGTCAACGAACACGCAGCGGGAGGCAACGGGCGCTTGAGGTGGAGAAATGGCGGACATCCACGTCCCAAGCGTTCAGTGTAATGACGCCACGCTGGGTCTCCAGTGAGAACCCAGGAATGAAGCAATTTCTGTCACGTCAGCAGCCTGAGAGAATGAGGGTCATTAAGAGTGGCCATATTGCGCAGCGGCCATCTTGCACTTCCCGTGGTGAGAGGAGCACGAACTGATCCCAGGCACGCGCGGGAGGGGGAGGAAAAGAAGAAGAGGAGGAGGAGGAAAAAGGGGAATAACTGCGGGAAAGGGGAATGATTAGATAATATGAAACAAACTGTCGCCAGTGCGGCCAACCCGTGCTTCCTGCAACAAAAAAAAAAGAAAAAAAAAAGAAACGAGGTTTCAGCTGAAGCTGGTACAAAGATCATGCAACGAACACGTGACTTGAGAAAGTTAGCGGAAGCAAGGTCGGGTTCAGGGGTTTAGCCTGAACGACAGGTCACCGACAGAGGAGATACGACACCGATAGGGACGGAGATGGCACCGACCTGTGCGACCAGGTGTTGCTCGAATAATGCTCCTTATACGACGGAGTGTTCAGGCTTAGCGCTCTTTAGGGTGAGAGCATCTTTCTCAGGTGAAAAGGCGAAATGGATCTGTTGTATACGTGTGGTTGGTTGGTTGGTTGGTTGGTTGGTTGGTTGGTTGGTTGGTTGGTTGGTTGGTTGGTTGGTTGGTTGGTTGGTTGGTTGGTTGGTTGAGCTGAGACCAATATACCGAAACTCCAGGTAATTATTATGTTCCGATAGTTCCGTCGTTCACGTCTGTGTATATCCAGATACCAAATAACTGGGCGAGTAGACGTAAACTTTGTTACCAAGTTAAATTCGCAGAGAACACTTGAACGTGTTTGCCTGTAGACAGCTCGCGAACAGCTTGTCAGTACAAGACGGGGCTGGGCGGGATTCTCATTTCTCCTTTCTCATTTCCATATAGGATGCACGCGCACGTAGAGTTCACGTGGCGAGAGGACCTGGCGACCACCATGACCGTGAAGGCAGGAGCGGGCCACGTAATACAGCCCTAGTGTCCGACAGTTGATAACTCGACTCTGACAATATGTCACCCGATGGTTTACAAGATGGAAACGCAACGCTTTCTGCACTCCGGTGTCTTCACGTTCCCCCCCCCCCACACACACACACACCCAACCACAACGAGATGACCACGAAAGGGAAACACAAAGAGACTGGCCTGTTGGACGCCTGTCTTTTCAACTGCATGACGGGCGCCAGATCTCAGATACGATTGCAGAAATCCGCCTGCACGTCTCTTGCAGCATCACTTCACTCAAGACCGATCTATACCACTGTGCTATCGCGCGCGCAGGGACAGCCGCAAAAGGAGATGTATGATACAGGATGAGGGGAGACAACAGCATTAGCGCGAACAATATGAAGGCAGACAACAACATGAGAAAACACAACAACATGAGGGGAGATAACAATTTGAGGGAAGATAGCGGCATAACAGGAGACACTATGAGAGGAAACTATAGGAATTCTTGACAAATGTTCTTGACAAACCCTGGCGTCTGACGAACTTCTGCTGCAGCCAAGTTACTGGGGAAGGTTCTCAACAGAAGAATAAAATGACAGCAGGAGGATCGAGAAATCAGGGTAACAGGAGGTAACACAAAGCACCACTAGAAATTAGTTTGATTTCTTCTCCCATGTCTCCCCCCTCTCTCTCTCTCTCTCTCTTCCACCAAAGGACATAGCTTGGGCTGTTTTTGGTAAGGCATTCTAACCAACCCTGCTGATTTACGCAGACGATAGCATCAGTAATAATAAAACAAGTATAAAAGAAAAACAAGTGACTGCCGCTTGGAGGATAAGCCCAGATTAAATGTAAAACAAGGGAACTGTACCAAGCTAGAAAAGGGACAAAGACGAAGACAATCTACATGTTTCGGGGCACTACCCCTTCATCAGGACGACACAACAAAACGACGACAAAACGAAAAGGAAAAAGACTTATCTGCAGTAGATGTGGCACGTTGGCTGCAAAGCAGGAGAATGACCAAGGGACAGTGAGTAAGAAGGGTTAAAAAGAGGGGCAGCCAATCGAAAGGTGGGTACGAAAAGGTGGGGGGTGTGGAGAGTGGGCGGGGGAGAGAGAAAGAGAAAGCAGAGCGGGTGAAGGGACAGAGAGAGGGAATGAGGTGAGAGAAAAAGTAAGAGAGAGACGGTAGGACTCCATATTCTTACGGTCAATGGAGTCGCCAACAGCAACATCTACGCCATCACATGCACCCTCTGTCCCACTTTATTCTACATCGGTGAGACAGAACGCACACTCAACACCCGCTTCACAGAACATCTAGCTGACACTAAACACCGCAGAAACACACCAGTTGCACGTCACTTCAGTACACCCCCACACACAGCCGACAACATGAGGGTCTGTGGTATCTGGAAAATGAAGGGCGACTCCATTGACCGTAAGAATATGGAGTCCTACTTCATTACCCAATTTGGTACCATGGCACCCACAGGTCTGAACCTTACACACTGACCCTCCCCCTTTACCCCCCCTCCCCCTCCGTTTTTTCGTCGTTTTTGTGTCGTCCTGATGAAGGGGTAGTGCCCCGAAACACGTAGATTGTCTTCGCCTTTATCCCTTTTCTAGCTTGGTACAGTTCCCTTGTTTTACACATAAAACAAGTATCCAAATTTTAAAAAGAAAAAAATCCCTTTAAATTGCGAGGATTATTTGCTAATTTTTTTAATTGAGGGCATCGAGAGTTTTGCATTTTCAGCTTGCTGCTCTCAAGGTGAAGCTGTAGTAATGTAATCTTCGGCAGTAAAGGTCAACGTTTCATTTCTTCAATCAAATATCAACACAAAAACCTTGAACAAGGAACTAGCATTATTAAGAATTCTGTCAAATTTCAACTTAAAATAGCACCCAAACATTAATAACCAGCTTGAAAATATTTGTAATGCGTCCTTTTACCGGTTCAGAATACAGTTGCGCATCCGCGTCCCTGTGTAAGGCTAATCAGGTAACTCGACAAGAAAATAGTTAAATATATTTTGTCGCGCTTATTGAAATTGTAGAACTCGTCCTGCCTCTTGTCTGCTTAACCCTGACAACAACACCTTCCAATCTTGGTACTCAAGCATCTGTAGCCATGCTGCAGACTAGGCAGTACAAAACAGACTATTCGACGTTCTGACGAAATGGAGATTCGCCTCTGTGGCAGCTTGTCCGGGTTAAAGATCCACTTTTCATGCCTTTCTTAAGGGGACGAATGTGCCTTTAGGACACTTGTCAAGATGGCTTCGTCTGTTCGTGGAATTCTCCGCTCATTTCAGCGATCCCGATTCTGCAGTCAACAACCCTCTTAACCCCCCCCCTACACTAGATTTGCCTCCCTTCACGGCACAGTCTGGTGGAGACCGTCGGTAAATTGGTTGTCGGTTTCCATTCGGCGGTGCGGAGGCGGGGTGGAGGCACCTTGTGGCAGTAGTTAAGCGGAAAGCAATGGTCTTCCCAGACTGAGTGCAAGGTCGCTGTTGTGTCCTTCCTTGCCGAGGTCTCTGTGGATTCACTCCACCCTTTACCATTACCCTCTCCCTGTCTCCTCTCTACACCCCCACCCCCAGCCAGCTTGATTTCATGTGTACATACTAAAACCTCCATACATGTACACCAGCACGCACGCACACACATTGCACTCATAGCATACAGAGATTGCATACATTACAGAGGTTACAGACATCGTAACTGTTTGCGTGCGATAACAGTGAGGTCTTCTGATGCAAGAGACAACCCGACTTAAAACTAGCTGAATACTAAGAGGAACATTGGTTGGCTGGTTGGTTGGTTGGTTGATTGATTGATTGATTGATTGATTGATTGATTGATTGATTGATTGATTGATTGATTGATTGATTGATCGGGTGGATGGTTGGATGAGTCAGTGAGTCAGTGAGTGGAGTGGAATGGAATGAGTGAGTGAAGTGGAATGGAGCGAGTGGAGGGGAGTGGACGAAAGGAGTAAGTGAATCAGGGAAAGAGCCGCAAATTTGGATATATATATAAACAGAAGGACAGGAAGCGCATCAAATTTGAACAATAATAAACCATTCATTCATTTAAATCATCACGGGGCCGTACTAAAAAAAATTCATCAAATCATTACAAGACTTAACTAGAAAACGATTCATCAAATCATTACAAGACTTAACTAGAAAACGGTTCATCAAATCATTACAAGACTTAACTAGAAAACGGTTCATCAAATCATTACAAGACTTAACTAGATAACGGTTCATCAAATCATTACAAGACTTAACTAGAAAACGGTTCATCAAATCATTACAAGACTTAACTAGAAAACGGTTCATCAAATCATTGCAAGACTGAACTATATAACCATCCTCTCCAGTTCGCCTGTCTGCTCATTACACCGCCCTGTACACAGTGTACCTAGCAGCACCAGCATGAAGAACAACCAGCAGGGTCGCAAACGTTCTGCCAGTTCCTACAAAACAGCCGACTACCGCTGTGACTGGGGTGGCACCAATAAGCCTGGCGATAAATGGACTGCAAATTGTAAATTGCTTCGGCCTGTCCCCATAACGGATAATGAAGTAAAATCATCCTCGCCGTTTTCGGGGCTCAGCTGTTTGTCATTCTGCGCGCGACGTTTATTCGATCTCTTGAAGAGGAGGGGCAGGAGGCAATGTGGGAGGGTTTAAACGTCGACTACAGGGAACGGAATTACGTTGATTCTGACAAAGACGAACAGGGCAAGGCGGCCTGGTTAAGCTTCTTTTAAACTCCTAAGGTCTCAGTGCGCGCGCTGGGCTCTGGCCAGGGCCGTTTCCATGTTTCGAAAAGGCTTAAAGGTCTGCGAGGAAGGCACAGCACAAAGGAGAAGTTCTGGTTAAGAACACCGTAGGAAGCTCGCAATTAAAAACAATCGATCCGTTCGTTAATCACATGAGAAGACAACGTAATATGTGCGCGTTCATGTTTGTACGTAGAGATCAATTATCGTTTAAAACGTGTGTAGTTAATATGAAGGAGATACTGGTTATGTATAAAAAAAATTCTCTTTCCATTTCTGTCCTTCTATTTCTCTTTCTTTCCTTCTCTTTCTGTTTAAAGGATAGCTTCCTCTTTCTTTTTTTTCCTTTCACTTTTTTGTTTTTTTTTTCTTTCTTTTCTGTAGTTAGGTCGCTCACTCCTTTATTCATTTTTTTCTTCTACATGCTTTTCATTTTCTTTTTTTCCCCGTAGCTTTCTTTCCCCATTTCATATTTTATTTAGTGCTTCCTTCTAGCTCTTCCGCATGACTTTAATTTTTATTTTTCCATAGTTTTCTTTCTCCATTTTATGTTTTCTTTGGTGCTTTCCTTATGATTTACTTGTTTCATCCCGTCGGCTTCTAATTGTTCTTCGTGATTTATTCGCCATAAACATATTTTTAAAATCCCTCCTGGTCTTCATATCCATGTCGCATTCGTCCCTCCTCGGCACTACAAACTCTTATCCTGTTTCCAGATTCCTTTGACGAAGAGGCAGCCATTTTTTCTGAAAAATATCGATTTGCTGTAAATTTTCACGGCATTGAATGGCAAGCGATTCCTGTTTCCAAATCAAGTTTACTAGACGGTGAATTGCCCATTGTCAAAATCACTTGGCAGGATCGTGCGAAGAAAATGTGCCGAATTTCGTTAGATACTGTTCTGTATTTAAACCCTAAGGAGATCGCGTTCCGGGGTGATGTACAATAATTCTGAAAGTTCATGCTGTGTCAGTATTCCAAACTAAATCCGTAAGAGCAGTGTAATTTAGTTTGAAGGCCAGTGTAAATAAACTGTTCTGTATAAAGATCATGCAATGCCAGGGTACTGTGCTGAAACATATGAAACGTGTCTTCGGGATTTAAAAAAAAAGTTCTCAAAGGGAGCTTACGCTGTTTGGGCGTTTTGGCTTGTTTACTTAATCGTTTCATGGTTGGTTGTGCATGCTTGCTTGCTGGTGTCCGGTCGACGAGAGGTCGGCCAGTTTCTTGGAATTGCTTGGTTGGTTCACTTGTTAGCTGGTTCGTCTGTCTGTCCTTCTATTCAGTCATTCACTTGTTTGTTCGCTTAGTCGTCCATTCGTCAGAAATCCTTCTTTGTGATGGTAATATAGTACATATTATAAACTTTATTCTTTCCTTTGCAGCAGTTAAGGGTAGAAAGGCGAAAATGAAACAAATGAAAAGTAAGAAAGATATCGTCATTAAACTGTCAAATTCTGAAGACAAAGACAGAAAACAAGATCTTTAAAGTTAATAAATTATAAAAGTTTGAAGGTTAGAGAAGTATGTTGTAGATTCGTGTTTTCTTCTGTCACTGCCCAAAAGCATGTTTTTCCGTACAGAAGAAAGTCCCAGTTTTTGCACAGTGTACAGGACATTCAAAAATCTTCATGACAGCACGCACTTGATTTTTCACGCAGGAGATCAATCACTACTTGATGCATGTATCGAAACATATTTTCACGTTTCAGAAACATATAGCCAAAGCGCACGCGCGCACGCATTCATATGCTCACGGTTCTATCTTTTAAAGTGTAGCGAGAATCTAAAGCATTATGATGTAAACAAAATTAGTTCACTTTTTTTTAAAAAATGCTAATCAAAGGTAAATTACTAGTTTCATCTTTACAAGCGATGGCAGCTTTGCGGGCATGTTTTAATTTATTTGAACGGAGAAGATTGAAGTAGGCCAGTTTTATGGGTGTTTCAAGCAAGCGCTTCTGCTGAATGCAGTATATCAAAAGACAGTTTTTGTGTCGTTTGGCTAAGGATCTGCGTGGATTCCTGTCCCTTCTCACCCGCCCACAACTTTAAAGACCGACATGAGACTTTCTCCTGCCGTTCTTCCATTTAACGGTCTTCTAGTGCCGAAATAATTTTCTTTCTTTGACAAAAAAAGGGGGAAGGTAAATGAACAAGGGTATTCATTAACTTAAGGGAAGTTCAGCTGCCTTATATGAACCCTTTTTTTCATGCAACCTATCTGCTTTTCTCAATCCCCACCACCACCACCACCACCACTACCAAAAAGGGACAATAGTTTTAGAAACAAGAGAAAGAAAGTTAAAACTATAAAACTGAACAAAAAGCTTAACCATTTCGACAAAATTTTTACCCCAGAAGGTTCGCGGTTCTAATGACAGCCATTAAGCTCCCACAGAAAGACGATTTGACCCCTTTGTACTTGTAAATTGTGGGTTTATAGACTTTTGTTTGTGCAGCTTTTGCATTTTCTGTCAGAAAAGCATCTTTGAAATGCATACGCACATTTGGTTAGGGATGCATTTTTGACAAGGTTACACACTTGGCAAGCAGGGAGATTATCGCGCGGCATGTGGCACGAACTTCTTGACAATTTCCTTTGAAAATGTTATTTGGCTCCCAGGGGAGGAAATGCGCTGTGATGAAAAGCACTCAGTTGGCTTGCATTAGCGCTCCTCTGCACATGCGTCACTAGCTTGTCATATCGTGCTATGCTGGAGGGAACCTTCGGCCTTTAAGGCTGAGGACTTCTCTGGGTTATCTAGCTGGTGCAAATTATATGTGTCTATAAATACGGTAACGTTTGCATGTATAGGTCTAATTGTCACTCTGCCTAGGCAAGATTGTCTGAAAACACGCACATACATGCAAACACACACACAGACACGAATGCACACACATGAACACACACAGACACGTATACACGCACGCACGCACACGAAACACACACAAGCACACACATACACACAAACACACACAGAGACACGACAACACACTCACATATGAACACACACACACACACACTCGCTCGCGCATGTACACAAACACGGGCTTCTGATTTCTCACCCTTTCAGAACAATGGCACCAATCATTAGCTGAGCCACTGCCGCGCATGTCTGAAATTTTAAAAAATCCGAAGATGATTTGAATACCATAAGTTCACTCGTTTTTGCACAGGAAGGGTGGGGGAATCCAGGAATGCCGTCTCAGGTTTCCATTAAGCAGCCCAACCCAGATTACTCCAGTGCATGTCTTGTCTGATGTAGTGGTTATGGCCCCCTGAGGTAACGACTTTTTACTACTGTTTTCATCATTCATGTTCGCGCTTATCCTCGTCACGTCTTTCTACGATCTATGCGTCTTCGTGTCTTGTGGTTCAGATACGCTGGCTTTCAGAACTTGCACATTCCCCTTATCGCGTTTCGTTGCAGTGTATGCCTCCGCCCTCAAAAGTCATAGTAAGTCATTTGATAATTGGCAACGCTATGCCGGTAAGACTTTCTTGTGGAAATCTCACGCGCGTTTTGTGGTAGGCTAGAAACTCCTCTTCTTGACCTTTAACCCATACAACTGCACGACCAGGACACAAACGACCGCAAAGCACTCCAGTTTTGTTTTCTCGGCAAGAGTAACAGGATAGAAACTTCCACTCCCTTGACAGGCAAATACAAAAGAAATAATCACATCCAGTTTTCTTCCCTCTTGATTGAAAAGGTCTGTTCGATGGAAAAGGGAATTAAAATGACTGTTTTGTCGGTGGGATGGAGAGAAGGAGTCGTCCAAAAGACAGACTGCAGAAAGGCGTGGGAAATAAAAGGGAACGGGTGAGTAATGATTTCGTTTATGATGGTGATACATTGCAATAGGGGTTTTTTTTTTTTTGCAGTCTTTTCCTTTTTCTACTATGTGCTAAATACAAAGGCTTCATTATTAATCTTCCAGATAAAGTTAGCTCATCACAGAGAAAAGACAACGTATGGGATGTGGAATTTAAATAACCTTGTGGCGTTTACATGATAAATGTTGTGTTAAATGTTTAATATATGCATACACAAAGAAAGAAAGTCATTCCAGTGACAAATAGGCGAAAACCATTGCCTGCGTTCATTGGCTGCGCTTCTCGGGTTTGCACGCTGGGTCGTTAACCAGCCTTTCCGTCATTTAAATGAACAGTCAGACACGCGGTTGCCTTCACGTATTTCAGACCTCTGGCGACAGTGCATGGTGAGCACTTAGCAAACTTTCCGTGATTGAAATGTGCAGTCGAGAACTCACAGCGTTGCATGATTCGGTCTCTGGAATACTTCTGTCCCTCTGGCTGACGCCTTTATCACGCACGTCAGCAGAGGTGGCGACCAATTCATTCTGTCGATCCTGCAGCGACAAAAAAAGGCGAAACCCCATTGGCCACGCTCACTGGACATGGCGCTCAGTGGCGTCCCCGGGGCTGGACGTGAAGTGCGCTTCTTTGCGGCTCGCATTTCACGGCATTTCGCTGTGCAAGGAGGAAGGCAGCAGTGCGAGCTTCCAGCTAATGGAAATTTCCAGAAATGGTCTGCTATTACCCGTATGAAACGGTAACCTGGAATTAAAGGGTAATGACCAAGGACTGCTTTTGTCACACGCACGCACGCATTTCGGGTTAGAATATGCTTTGTACTCAGATGGTGAGAAGACGGCAGTAAGTAAGGCACATGCACCCTGTATATGCGAAATGACAGATATGCAGTTGGTTGGTTGGTTGGTTGGTTGGTTGGTTGGTTGGTTGGTTGGTTGGTTGGTTGGTTGGTTGGTTGGTTGGTTGGTTGGTTGGTTGGTTAAGCAGTGGTGACAATCGGTCGTAGTACAGGGGAAATTTTGACCGATGGAACGGGGTGGAAAAGGAAGTGTTAGGATGGAAAATATCGCGCCGATTGCTGGAACAGCGGAGAGACTTTCCTGAAGGCGAATCCTGTCAATAGGTGCCACCTGCGAAGAAAGTACATGTGGCCGACAAGAAAAGAGGACACACGAACTTCTCACTCTTATCACAGACGCTGCTTCTGTTCCTCCCCTTCCCCCGCCCTCGCACACATCAACAAAAAAGAAACAAAGCATGAAAACCTATTTACCAGAGACATTATAGAGTCCCGTTGTTAGCTGAAGGGGATTCCGGGGGATTCGGCAAGTGTAGTTCTTCCATCCATCCATCATTCATCCCTCCCTCCCTCCCTCCATCCATCCATCCATCCATCCATGAGGGCGATAGAATATAACGACATTCTCAGATACCGGGACCTGTAACATGATTTGAGGACAAAGTGGTTTATGCTGTTGAGTTTTTTCGTCTATCTGATAAGACACCACATCGCTTTATGTTTAGATCGGCGTAAAGGAAGTTTTGCTTTGCTGTCACATGATTCAAACTCTTTAATACAGCAAAAGCATACGATTAATAAGCCCACACACGTGCACCTTTCTGATCTGCAATTGCAGCTGCACGTCAGCTTTCAGTCCCCGGCATAGAACCAAGCTCCTTTTGTCAACTGACGATTACTGCCTTAAACGGCAGGTCTCTCCTCTCCTCTTTAGGCTCTCATGTCATTGTTTCTAAGACCGTCTCCCGGTGTCTGAGAGAGTGTCATTGTGTACTGACTGACTGACTGACTGACTGACTGACTGACTGACTGACTGACTGACTGACTGACTGACTGACTGACTCATTCTAGGTGAGGTGACGGCCAAACAGTGGTCCGCAGCTTCAGACTGTCAACAGAGTTGTAAGCCAAGACAAGACAAAGGACGAAAACAACAACAAAAAACCAACAAAAAATAACTGGCGTGGGTCGCAAAAGACATAGACAAACACGATCTGATGTTAAATAAAGACTTCCCGAGAGGAGGAAACAGACGATCGGAAGTCTTGTTATTTTTTTCTTCCAGAAAAGGGCTGGACAGGTAAGGGGGTGGGGAAAGAGAACGGGAGATATTTTGATCGGAGAAGCATCTGAAATGTCACAAGTAAGATCATGTTCCTCAGTTAATGAGCTAGTAAGATCCTGTTTCACGGTTAATGAGCAAGGGGCGGCATAAAAAAAATTTGTCTGGAAACACTTTATCCTTAGTTTCCTTTCATTTGTTCGTTTGTATGCTTTCTTTTAAACATTGATCAATGTCTTTGAATTAGTTTTTTCTCTTGGCTGGGTTTTTTTTTTTTTGAGACGTTGATCAATGTTTCAGCACTGCTTCTTCCTCCGCAAAACCAACATTTTATAAGCAAATGTAGTTCCTGCAACTAATCTAAATCCATAGAGATTGTTCTTTATTGAGAGAACGTGTCGGGTGGATTTGGATTTGTGGATCTTCTGAATTTTGTTGTCTTCCATGTTCAGCCGTTTGAACTGACTGGAAAAAATGGTGCAAAGTTTCCCACCCTGCCTTCAACTTCATTTCCTTTGCATTCGTTCGTTCCTTATTAGATTTCTTTCGCTGCTACCCCCCCCCCCTCCACACACACACACAGTTCCAGGCATGCATATGAGACGTCACCTCACGACATCATAAATTTTTGCTTAGCTGTTTAAATTCCTCTCTTCACAAAATTACACCGTTCACAAAAATCGTGTTAGACAACCATTTCAGTCAGAAACGTGAAGATCCTTCCAACCTCCCCGTTTGCAAGATATGCCGCGGGAATAATCTATTTTGTTTTCAGAATCGACTCGATATTCTCCTGGCATAGGCCAGTCGTATTTTACATTTTACAGAAAATCCTCCCATCCCCCCGCTTTCCTATGTGACGCAGGAAGCCGCCATTGACGCTATCCGCCAAGGAAAGCCGAGACTGGCTGACAAGAAGCAATTAGGTAGCCACGAAGAAACGGCCGACCATGATTTACAGCACGTTGCGGTGGCAAATTTAGAAGCGCTTCTGAAGAGAACATTCGCGCAGTTTATTTTAGACTCCTGATTACAGGGGACGGGGCAACAATAAACCTTTTTGGACATCTTCCTTCCCACAAAGATGAGCATTTTTTCAATTACCCAGCAGTAGGCGGGACGGGAGAGGTGGACGGCAGTCGTTGGTCCTTTCCTGTTTCACTTCCGGCTGGGGCTCAAACCTGATACAGCAGGGCTGTCATAGTCCTGGCAGCTCCCGTGAGATGTTGAGGTGAGACATGCCAAACGGAACTGAGCATAGTGGGTTCATTTGCCATTATCGGAAATTCTTTAATGCGCTTCTTATTTCGTTTTAGATTATATTGTGAATTTAATGGTACGGCATTGTCTCGTGAGATGAATCGAGGAAATGAAAGCACAATTTAGGACAAGACTGCTATTTCATTTTCACTCGGAAAGTGTCCTTAAGGCCATGTCAGACGGTGGCCAGCAGTCGCGAGCAAAACCGGGAGCGATTGAGTAATTTTCTGCTTGTACTGATGCCTGTGTCAGGTATCAGTATACCTGTAGCAGACAATTACTCACCGCTCCCTGTTTTGCTTTCAATTTCTCGGCGCTGACAAACAAACGTCATCTATATCTAACCCTTTTTTTTAAATTATCCCATGTTTAACTTGCAGTTGAACATGGAGTTTAGTCACAAATATTAGTAGAAAACAAGATTTTGTGAAAGAATAAAATATGTGTGTTTTTATGTACACACTTTTAAATGAAACACTTCCTCTTTTTTCGGAGCTCAGCCTAAAATAAATAAGAAAGGGACAGGAGAAAGAGGAAGAATAACCACAAAACAACCAAACAACAACTACTAACACTGGTTGTATTAGACTTGTAGGTGTTGTCTTGTCCTTATCCGACTAATTTCAGACGCTCGGTCCTAAGGGTCAGTAGGCTGTCAAGATAGGTAGCGCGGTAAGCTACCATCACTTTGACTGACGTTCCCACAGACGCTAAGTTACGTTTATCGCTCGGCGTGTGAATTTATTATACAGAAGCTTAGATTTCGTGTCTGGGACTGATGACGATGTTGTTTTGTGGCACGCGCAGTTAATTACTGTCTCACGGTTCGCACTGATGGGTTTTGGGCTGAAATTTTATCCGCTTGGAGACGAACTGACAGGTCTTTGCTGTACAGACAGCATGAGTGTGAGAAACGTTTCTCTTGGACTGAGAAATCTGTTGGAAAAACACTGACAGGTCCTGAAAGAACAGACAGAGGAAGACACTATCACGAACAACAGGTGTAGGACAGAAAGAAACCCAATAACAGATGTCCTTTTAAAACAAAAGTTTGTGGAAATGAGAAACGGGCTTGCTGTGTGGTTTTACGGTATCTTTGTGACATGTGACCAAAGATTATGCCGTGACATGTGGCACTGAGCTTGTTGCTTTATACCAACCTCACACTGTCGAATGAAACAATATGATAAATAACTATTTCAAATTTCAGCAAAGAAAATGTGATTAAATTCGTCCTTTTGGGAGGAGAGGTTGTCAAGGAAAGTTGTGACAGGCAAGTAACATGTTTCAGTAGGCAGCTGTGTTCATTTTGTGACGACTTTCATTCGTTTTTGTCGAACCATGTGAGGTCACCCGGTATAAATGATTTTTAAAATGTATTTATTTATATATTTATTTATTTTACTAGCGTGCTAGTTTGACAGCTTCAGATGCCGGCTGAGGAACTAAAGGAAACGGATGGTAGATCTACTATAAAAGTACGAGTCTTTGGAGATCATTTTGGTCGGCCGTTGGTTGGTCCGTTCATACGTAACAGCCCTCGCTGCCGACTTGAACTCGCACGCACGCACGCACGCACGCACGCAGGCAACAAATGACCGTCAAAGAAATCCTTGTCCGCCCCACTCCCTCGCTCCTCCCCACTCTCCTTCAGCCATGGCACTGCACTGGCCTCCAGCCTGGTGACAGACTGTGAACAATAGTGTGTGCCGGTAGCCCATCCTTCAGCAGTGCTGCACGTGCCGGCCAGAGCGACGGCACAAACCGCGTAAAGGCCAAGTGGCCAGACGCTGTCACTTCAGCGACGGATGCGTCTTGCACGGCACCGTGTCCAAGAGGCGCTAACCGTGCCCCTCAGACTTTGCTTTTCCAGAAAGGATGGAAGCGGAGGCGCGGAGCGCTGCCGGCGCTGAGTGACGCGGGGGATATTTACTGCCTGTTTATCACTCTTCAACATCTGTGCCCTCTTGACGCTTTTAAGCCGCGTTACGGAACACGGCCCCCACCTCAGATTTGATGTCAAACCCGAGAAAAAACAAATTTAAAAAATCCAATTCGCGTTCAAAGATAATTTCATTTTTTCTTAAATCTAGCATTTGCGTGGAAATTCATGAGCAGAATAACATTCACACAGCCTAATGACTTTTGAGAGGAAATGTGAGCGTTATTATCGATGGAATAAGACAACGAAATAGATGTTAGGATAACCTAGAAAATATACAGCGTAGATAACGTTAATGTGGCATATGTCCCCGTACAGTACGTGAGAAACTAGGGAAAACATTAATATTTTTCTTCGTCCTTTTCTTCGTTATACACACACTTTTCCTCTGCCTCCCCCCTCTCCACAACCATCATATCTTACACATTCTTTTCTTTCTTCTCTCTCTCTCTCTCTCTCTTCCCCTCCTCTCTCTCTCTCTCAGCGAGAGAAAATATGGAAATATTTCAGAAAGGTCTATGAACAATCGCTATAATTAATTCTACAAAATGAAGATTACAATGTTATTAGATCAGTAGCTGTGTTTATGTACTATGCACTGAAAATAAGAGAAGGAAGAATCGCACAGGGCGGTGTGATTGCTGAACATAATGTGTCATTCCACTGCACTTTTATGTTATTGTGTTTTGCAAAAGTGTTTTATTATTGTATATATCTGTATGTCACAAGACTGACCCCATACGTATAGGCCGATGACCTCATAATAATTCAATTCTCTCTTTCTCTCTCGCTGAAGCTCGATACACTGGGTTCCCGTTCTTTCGGCACAATTCTGGTGCAATGTCGACACTTTGTAGGCGCCATATCGCCACTATATCTACTCTGAGCAACTATCCTGGCAATAATCTAGTGGAGACTTTGCATACGGACTCCGAAGACATTTGAATGTCCCTGGCACCGCAAGTTGTTATGGCTGTCTGCTGTCCCGAGTCTTAATGCACTCTCAATACCAGTTGTAGACTTTCTGGCAGGTAACGACGGCCGATTTCGGAGTGCCTAAAATGTTTCGAGATTTTTAAGAAGCTAACTTGTCTCTTTTTGTCGTATGCATTTATATATTGACCTCTAGATCTTATTATTGTCCCCACATGGACGAAAACTTTGAGTGTTGTTTGAAATAGACTTTATATTCAGTTGAGTAAAAGGGAATGTCGTCTAAACATAGCTTCCGAAAACAATCACATATAAACAACATATAAATAAAAATCTTTATATATAAAACTCCGCCATGGTTAATCCCTGTCTTCCACAATTAAATCCGTCACAGTACATGGGTAACGTGTTCATGCTAACGATGTTTAAAATATGAGTATAACCAGGGCGTGCGTACTTTTCATCTCAAAGGTTAAAAGAAAAACAAGTGACTGCCGCTTGGAGGATAAGCCCAAATTAAATGTAAAACAAGGGAACTGTACCAAGCTAGAAAAGGGACAAAGACGAAGACAATCTACATGTTTCGGGGCACTACCCCTTCATCAGGACGACACAACAAAACGACGAAAAAACGAAAAGGAAAAAGACTTATCTGCAGTAGATGTGGCGCGTTGGCTGCAAAGCAGGAGAATGATTCTCCACATCTATTGCAGATAAGTTATTGTTTTACGTCTCAAAGGTGATTAATTTACTTGTGAAATTGATTCCAGTAACCGAGCTTCTCGGTATAAAGGTATTTCTCTCTATTTAAAAAACTGTTCATAATCTGTATGGCTGTGTTTGTGTGTGTGAGCGCGCGCGTGCGTGCGTGCTCGCGCTGCTCCATCTCCCCTGACTGTCGCTTCTGTTATAAAAGTTTAACTCACTTTTCATGAAAATGCATACAGTCCACGATAATGCACTTCTTCTGAGAGCTGATGTAAAATAACCTGAAACCCGGTTTTAAAAAAAGGAAAGAGAAAAAAAGTAAAGAAAATCAGTTATGGCCTTACTTCAAAGCAAGACACAAAATGAGACTCGGACTAAGCGAAACTTTGTAACGAGTGCTCCCAGAATATGAAAGACGCACAGGCTGCCTGACAGGCGCTGTGTAAATTCTCTGCCTCAGCCATATTGTGTATGGATTCTTGATTTAATTACGCCTCGCTCGACCCAGTGTTCCTGCTGTGGAAACAAAGGCAAGATAGCAAACCCGAGCACTTATGCAAACTTGATCAAAATATCTGAGAGCAGCTTGTGATAAAATAAGGATCGTGCCCATTCAATCAAGGCGCGAGCGTCCGCTCCCGAAAACAGGCAGGCTTTATTCCAAATACAGCCAGCGGGGGGGGGGGGGGGGGGG
>SMGT01012690.1:171510-182725 GCA_004794575.1 Lanistes nyassanus
ACACCATCTTGGTACTGTCGCCGGGAAACTAAGGACTCACGTCATGCAACTTTCAAGGCGTCACTGCATGTTCGTCATAGTGAATATGACGTCGGGATCTCAATGTCAAAGTGCGCCCCTCAGTACGAATCACGGAAATTAAAAGAGAATCACTTCTCCCCCCCCCCCCACCTTCTACAACTAACAGCAGATTAGTTTGTCACCTGGCTCAGACCAAAGGCGGTACCCCCACCCCCCAAACAAAAAACCGAACCCGAACTCTTTGATATTAACATGTTATTGATGCTTGCCCCTCCACCCACCAGTTACATGAGATTCAGCACGTCTCATTTAATGTCACCTTTGTTTTCATAACTAGTTAATCATACAGCCTACATTAGTGACTGGTTTTTGATATTATTTTATTTACAGCTTCTAGTTTCCTAGCTTGCCAGACATGATCCAATTAATGTTTGTAAACTTTATCTACTTTGTTGATCAGTTTTTACAGAAGAAAACATACCATAGCTGCTCACTCCAATGACAGGGCTCTTTTAGAATAAGCTTCACCTGCAGTCAACCATTATTATGCTGTCAAGAAGTTTTCAGACTCCTAGAAATCATTTATCGTTTCATTAAAAGTTGATCGTAAAACTAGTTGCTGTAAAGGAAGGCTAACTTATATAGTTGTAATCATTGTTTCGTAGTAAGGACTGTCATTCAATTGATAAAGGTTAATTATTATTATTAACCTGATTGTGTCCTTTGTGCTATATACTTGTATGAATACCGCTACTTGTATGACAGACTTTAAGTATATATATATGTAAGGTCTGTGCTGGTATACCGTACTGTTTCTAAGACCATACAGGTATTTACTGATATTCTGGTACGTACCGCCACCTCTGTCACGCAGAGATGTTTGCACACATAGTACCTTATGAATCATTTTATCTTAGTATTATTAAGAAAGATATGGAACTTCCGGTTTTATCAAGTGGCATTCGCATTTTCCATGCCGATGATCACAAAGAGGTTAGGATTTTAGGGAAGTGCATAACGCAGGAAATATTTAACAAATACGCAAAATGGTTGCTACCTGCCGATATATTTCAATAGCTATTAGCAAACTAATATTATTAGCTGTGACTAGTCTGTGACGAGGATAACGGTGGGTCAAGAACCAAATTTCTTTGGCTTCTCCAGAAAGGGCAAGACTTCTGTGACAAAACAGAGAGAGAGAGAGCATTCATGCATAGAGAGTGGAACTGTAAAGAGAGATAATTCGATTTCACTTGACAATGAATGTCAAGGACTTGCGAGTCCTAGGTGTAGCCCAGAACTTCTGACACTGGTTATTTCAGCTTTTGCCTAGGGGGACTTGAGGAGCCTAATTGGTTGCGCGTCCGCAAGAGTGCAAGCCGCGATGCTTCTGTTTTGTACATTACGCTTGTTCCTAACGATATGCAGCTCCAAGCCTTGTCCTGTGTGGCCGTCTACAGTGACTGTTCCAGCTGCATCCAGATGTCTCCGGGAATTGTGTTCCAGCTGCATCCAGCTGTCCCCAGGGGTTCCTTGCTATGTACCCAGATGCGATGAAAATGTCTTTCAAGCATGAGCTTTATTGCAAATACTCGTAATGGTTGTTGAGAGGTCTTTAGCGAGGTTAGATAGTCTCTCTTCCTTCCCTTTGAACCCTTCCTCAACGTAACATAGTATAATTAAAACATGACATGACATGACCTCTCACGACACGACACGACACAACAAGACATGACGCGACATGACACGACAGGACACGACACGACACGACAGGACGCGACACATGACATGGCACGACACGACACATCACATGACATGACATCACATAACATGACATCACATCACATCACTTGACTGACTTACTGCAGTACGTACTGATTATAACTAGCTCACTTATATTGTTCTTTCACAATAAAAGCCGGAAAACGAGCTCTGGCGAAACTTTACGTCAGCAGGCAACCTAATGGCATGTCTGTGCGCCCCTAGGTCTCCAGGCTATCTAGTTCTCTTTTCTAATAAGCGTTGTTCTCGAAGAATCCTTTCGTGGATGTTGCAACTGCATGTTTCTTTTTTACATTTCTTCTATTTGTGGGAGAGTTTGGTACTTCGCGTTAATCTAAAGCAGCTGACCTTCAAAATAGTTTAGCGTTTGCATGATATGAACATGGTTTTAGCGGGTTCCCACTGCTTATACAGAGATCAGCAGCTGCATGCTTTAGTATTTTTATGGAATAGCAGGTAGCTTCAGTTCTATTTTTTTTCCTCCTCTCTTTCTCCACCTTGTGTCGCTCCCTGCCCCCTCCCCCTTTGCCTCTTGTCCTCCTGTATAAAGCATTGCCAGCCGGCAGATCAAATGTAATATTCGTTTATTTCATCTCGATCGCAGACGAGCCTCCTGCTATCGTCTTCTAATATCTTGTCCTCCTGTCAAAGCTACGACATAGACATTCATAACGTCAGTGTGGGTGGAAATCAGATCTCTCAATTCTTTTGAGCAGCATAATGCGCAATCAAGTATTATGAATGTAGTTATTATGAATGTAATCATGAATGTAATTATGAATGTAATTATGAATGTAATTATGAATGTAGTTATTATGGATGTAGTTATTATGAATGTATATAGTTTTGCTAGGGCTACACTACAAGAGCAATATTTCAGTCAAACGATGTCCATTCAGATTTAGAAGCCATTGGACTAAATGATATTTAGACAAGTCTAAATGGTCTGTAATACGAATCATATACAAGGCTTCGACAAAAAGTTGACAGAAGTTTACAAGACCCATTCATTTAAACCTGGCTTGGAAACAGAGATACGAAAAATATTCAGAAACACTTCACCGAGTCACTTTTGTGTATTCTGCATCAAAACGTTTCCGTAAACGAGACTTCCCTCCCTTGTTTTCAACTATTTCAAAATTCAATCAGTTATTTCCATCGTCCTTAAGACTAATCACGGGAACGAGATCGGAACGATTTCTCTCCCAGTTTTAAAACTAACCGCAGCAAAAGTGTTATGTAATTCTTCACTTGCCTTTGGCCGATGGCGCGCTTTTCAAAATAAATAAACCTAAACCCTTTGATATTACCATGTTACAGTTACATTTACAGCTGCTACAGCACGTCTTCTTTAATGTCATCATTGTTTTTATAGCTAGTTAATCATACAGCCTATATTAGTGACTGTTTTTTATGATTTCATTTACAGTTCTAGTTTCCTAGCTTGGCGAACATTTTTCAGTTAATGTTCACAGAAATGGTTAGTGTTTGATATCCGTTTGAAAGCTTCATCTACTTTGTTGATCCGTTTTTACAGAAGAAAACATACCATAGCTGCTCACCCTAAAACGGGACTCTTTTAGAATCAGCTTCATCTGCAGTCAACCATAATTATCTGTCAAGACGTTTTCAGACTCTTTGAAATCACCGCAATTAATTTTTGTAGTAACAATTTTGATTTATCATTATCATCATCGTCGTTGTCGTCATTATCATTATTAAGCCCGATTATGTTTCTGTATGAAAAAAACCTGTACCGGTATACTGTACTGTTTTAAGACCCTACTAGTATTTACCGGTACGTACGGCTGTTTCTAACACGAACATGACGCCAGTAAAGGTCATATTTTGAGACTCCCTTCGCCCGTTTCAGTGCTGCAGCGGGACAAGTTAAGTCGCCTCTTCACTTTCAGACTCCACAATTGACAATAAACTGACCTGGAGGCGTACCCACAGGACACGATACACAGTTTAACAAGACACAGGGGCAACAGGCACTTTCCAAAGCAAAAGCTAAGGTAAAAGTTGTCTAATAACCTGCTTTTAGGTAAAGATAGGGGATGTATGATACCCTTACCTTTTTTTTCACTACTGACGCCTCTTGTAAGGTGATGAAAGTAAACAGGCAGGAACAGACACAGTGCTTCCACCTGGCGATGATTTCACACTATTTGGGGAGGGGGTAGGCTGCAGAATGTCTGTCTCCGGGCCGCGAATTTATTTTTCACACCTATCCTATGGAACATGGACTCTTAGCTAATCGAAGCTCTTCGGAAAAACCCATTGGCAATAGGCTACATACGTACAAAATGTACTACAACTGTACTAGAACTACTTATTCTGTGATATATTTTATTGTGCTACACAATAGTAATAGTACTGTTTAGTACTCTAAATTAGTTCTACTAGTAGTTAGTATACTGGTACAGTACAGATGCCGTACTGTTTTCGGTAAAGTAAACAAGTCCCTAAGTAAGCCTCCTTACCCCACCCCTACCCCTAGATAATCCCACACCGAAAAATGTAGTTTAAAAAAAGTTGGGAAGATGAAAGGCGATCACGAGAATCAAACTAACAGCTGCTCAACCCTCACTTGCCGTTCGGCCACACACCACCACAACAAACCATGTTCTTTGTAGCCATCACAAGACTGCAAATTTAGCCATCCTTAGTAAAACTTTGAAACTAGAAAACGATAAAGATAGCCTTAAGCATACGTTGTCTGTCAACGGTAAGACCAAAAATAAACTGCATGCAAGACGAAATAACTTGGTCAACAAAGGTCAGAAAAAAACTCATGCAAAATAAGACACGACTTGGGGTCGACAAAGGACAGACTAAGACGAACTGCACACAAGACAAGACACGACTTGGGGTCGACAAAGGACAGACAAGACAAACGTTACGTAAGACTATTGACCCTCTGATCCAATCTTCGGGAAAATGTTTGGCCCTGAAAAGGACCTCGAGAAATTATTTTTGGTATATTGGATTTTTTTTTTAGGATTTTGTATCTTTCAGCTTGCGACGTATGGGCCCGTACAAGACGAGCTGCCTGCTGGCCTCCTCATCATCGCCCTCAGCGTCGGCGTCGGCGTCGACTTCGCCGATACCGCCTTCGTCGACTTCGCCTTCGTCGACTCCGCCTTCGTCGACTTCGTCGCCTTCGCCGTCGTCGGGTCCGCCTTCGTCGACGTCGGGTCCGCCTTCGTCGACGTGGACGATAACGTCGGGTGGAACGCCTGCGACGGCGCCTACGTCGCCTGCTACGACAGCGGCATCGCCGGCGGCGGCTTCGCCCGTGAGCGGAGTCGGCGGACTCGTTGCGTTGGCGTTTGCGGCGGCGGTTGGGGACTTCAGCAGCTTTGGCGTCCATCACGTAGCGGCTCTGCTTGGCCTTGTTCAGCGCGCCCTCCCGGATCCCCCTCCGCAGGGCGGCCCTCAGCTGCAGCAAGGTCGGCTTGACGCCCGTCTCGGCCTCGATCTTGTTGCGGATGGCGGCGAGGCCAGACCCGTTCCGCTCGCCCAGCTGCTTGATGGCTGCCATCACCTGCGGCAGGCTCAGATGGGGCGCCGCCCGCTTCCCACGGGACGTCCTCTTGCCAGGAGACTGCTGCCTGCTGGACCTCTTCATCTTGAAAGATGGCGGCGCGCGCTTGGCTCCAGCTTTTATTACCTGCGGTCTGAGCCAGTGTTTCCATAGCAGACGTTAGGTGTAGTGGCAGAGACGCCTTCTCATTGGACGGAGTCTGTGGAAACGGACGCAACACCTAGCGTCTAGTTCTCTGTTTCCCCGGGTTTCGCAGTCAACAAGCAGATCACTGTAGACCCGTTGTCATGGTGCACAGGAACATCGCTGAACGTTGCCAGGGACCACACAACACGGCAACGTGTCCCCAGAGCTATGTAGTCAAGTTTAAACACTCCAGCGACTATTCCAACGGGCCGGACAGTCTGTCAAGTGGTCCCCAATCACAGAAATAATCCTGGTTTTGTAAACACTGTCTTGTTCAGTCCAAGAAACAATGTTTGTAAACACCATCTTGGTACTGTCGCCAGGAAACTAAGGACTCACGTCATGCAACTTTCAAGGCGTCACTGCATGTTCGTCATAATGAATTCGACGTCGGCATCTCAATGTCAAAGTGCACCCCTCAGTACGAATCACGGAAATTAAAACAGAATCACTTCTCCCCCCCTTCTACAACTAACAGCAGATTAGTTTGTCACCTGGCTCAGACCAAAGGCGCTACCCCCACCCCCCAAACAAAAAACCGAACCCGAACTCTTTGATATTAACATGTTCTTGATGCTGGCCCTTCTACCCACCAGTTACATGAGATTCAGCACGTCTCATTTAATGTCACCTTTGTTTTCATAACTAGTTAATCATACAGCCTACATTAGTGACTGGTTTTTGATATTATTTTATTTACAGCTTCTAGTTTCCTAGCTTGCCAGACATGATCCAGTTAATGTTTGCAGTAATGGTTAGTTTTTCTCATTGGTTTGTAAACTTTATCTACTTTGTTGATCAGTTTTTACAGAAGAAAACATACTATAGCTGCTCACCCCAATGACAGGGCTCTTTTAGAATAAGCTTCACCTGCAGTCAACCATTATTATGCTGTCGAGAAGTTTTCAGACTCCTAGAAATCATTTATCGTTTCATTAAAAGTTGATCGTAAAACTAGTTGCTGTAAAGGAAGGCTAAATTATATAGTTGTAATCATTGTTTCGTAGTAAGGACTGTCATTCAATTGATAAAGGTTAATTATTATTATTAATCTGATTGTGTCCTTTGTGCTATATACCTGTATGAATACCGCTACTTGTATGACAGACTTTATGTATATATATATGTAAGGTCTGTGCTGGTATACCGTACTGTTTCTAAGACCATACAGGTATTTACTGATATTCTGGTACGTACCGCCACCTCTGTCACGCAGAGATGTTTGCACACATAGTACCTTATGAATCATTTTATCTTAGTATTATTCAGAAAGATATGGAACTTCAGGTTTTATCAAGTGGCATTCGCATTTTCCATGCCGATGATCACAAAGAGGTTAGGATTTTAGGGAAGTGGAAAACGCAGGAAATATTTAACAAATACGCAAAATGGTTCCTACCTGCCGATATATTTCAATAGCTATTAGCAAACTAATATTATTAGTTTGTTTGTACTTGCTCTCGAAAATAAATGTATTGCAAACATTTCCGTCACCTCATGCCCGTGATCCTCAGAAACTGTCAGTTAACAGTAAACAAAAGAAATTGATAGTGAAGTTATTAACGGGCGCCCAGACAGAACTATACAGAAACTTCCCCCCGGGTCGTGCCGACTCACGCAACCCCCACATACAACTGTATCCCATCAAACATATTTGTTCTTGCCACAATGTTCTATCTTCCTAAACAACAGCTTCTAGCAAGTACTTTGCTGGCTTCTTTACTCGTTATAATCATCGTTTCCCATATCACGTAACCTAGGGAAACCCTCGGTGGTCTTGAGGTTAAGGCGAGAGGTCGGTGGTTCGCATCCCGGCCGAACTAAGACTTAAAAATTGGCAATCTAGTAGCTGCCCAGCCAGACGTCTGGCACTATAGGGAACAGTCCTAGGACTGGTTGGCCCGGTGTCAGTATAATGTGACTGGGTGGGACTGAGGCCCGTGTTGCGACATCAGTCCCACGTGTGGCAGCACGTAAACTTTGTCTAAGCAACACCGTCCTGATATGCACATAGACTGGACGTTATTAAGGAACAAACGCCCCCAATACGTAACCTCGATGTGACAGCTTTTCCGCTTGTCGGCACCGGCCGAAAACCCTGACGTCACGCCTCGTGGGCGGGCTGCCCGCTGACTGTCAGCCAAAAGAAGTGACGGACTGTCGTAGCGGACTCTTGTCAAGCAAGTCTTCATCTTCTATTGCAAGTAGAAAGTGGAAAATGCAAAATAGTGCCACCTTTTTTGTTTTGAGTTTTCGCTTCAAGTCCTAAATGGAAAATAAGTTGATTTTTTAATATATTTTTCGTCTTCTGTTTACATGGAAGATGCAATATTATACAAACGTACACCGACCTTGGCTGCGCGATTGTTCAAATCTAATTTTTCCGGACATCCAATATACGTAGAGACTAACACATTAGTAAAGAGTAGAGACGTTATATTTAAGTTACATATCTTCACGAACGTCTTTCAGAGAATACATTCAGTTCCATGGCTTTAGTTATAATCAACTCGATCAGCGTCCACCGCTTTCACCTTTTTTCTCTCTTTTTCCTTGTTATTTTTATTTTTGTTGTCGTTCTGTGTTCCCTCTATACAGCAAGGCGCTAGACTGTGGAAAGAGAAACTCCTTAAGGGATTTATAATCTCACCTTTTCCGCCATGTTTGCCCCCGCTTGTTCAAACTTAGGAGGTCAAAATGGATGGGGCACAACGCGAATCGATACCTCGCCACCTGGAGTGTATTTTGTGGCCAGATTGAAAACCACAAAAACTCTTTAATGTTCTATCACAAGCGCCTTCGGGGCGCATCGTCTTAAACCTCGTTCCAACAACGCCACTGCGGTTCTGTAGACATTGACTGCTTCTCGCATGAGACAGAACGCTGAGTGATGAGCTGGGGCGGACCTCAGAGGTTCTCAATATACAGACATCTATACCCGGAGAGAGACGAGACTAGAGAAAAAAGTGTAGTAGATCACGGTAAGTTGCAATTATGGCGTCATTTTCATGAACCCACAAAAAATGAAGGCTTTATTTTATTTTATTTTGTGGAAGACGATCTTGACTTCGGCCACAGACTTTCAGCCTTAACTACACGGCTGCATGAGAACCTAAGGAAAACCGACGTCAGCTGTCAATAAGAAATTTACTGGGTTATGCTTGTCTCTGTCCCTGCACGGGCGGACAGATGGATGGTCTGTTGAGAGGATGGATGTATAGAGGAATGGTTAGTCTGGTAGCAGTGTCTTTAATACGGTGTAAGGACACGCGCGCCCACACATGCGCACACAAACATGCATGCACGCATACACACAATCTTCGCGTGCAGCGCCCTCATGAACTCCAGCCCAGAACTACAACGTGCATAACCAAGGTTCCGCACGAGGACACTATTTCAAGAATTCATGTGTTTGCAGGCTAACCTGACATTCAAATTAGGGTCTTCCACCTAGGAAACTGACAGAATGCCTGCAATAAAAGAACACCGGAAGCTGGGGTGAGGTGTCGAGGTTGTGGAGGTGGGGCGAGAGGGAGAGACAGGAAGGGAACTGAGCGCATGCGTTCTGCGAGTGGCTCACGCTGCGTAGCCGTCGAACATTTCTGCAGAGTCCAGCTTCACTCAGCTGTGTGCGCGCGTGTTTCGAGTGAAAGGCTTTCAAAAGCAACTTACAGCCTGTGGCATTCGCATCTAGCTTTTAGTTTGATAAAAATTTCATCTGCCTACAAACTTGCAGGATGAAACCTTCTGGGGAGGGAGGGGATCCCCTTCCAGCACCCGTCTGACTTTCTGACATACAAATGTCTTCCGTCCTGAAACACTGTGTCTACAGTAACACGTAATGCTTCACACAGCTGTGCACCTCAGTGTATGTTTTGATATGTATTCCCATGAGTACTTGTAGATCTGCATCACTGTCGTAGATTCGTGTCCTGTAAACCAGATTCCACCCTAATAGCTTCAAAAGCAGGGGTTTTTTTTCAAAGTCATCAACATTACTGGAAATAGTAAACATCGCCACCAGCAAGTGAGCGCTGCACCTTAGTAATGCATTGTTATCCTCGCTTCTTGTAGTCTGTAGTCAGGTGAACGGCATTAACAGCGTCTGGCTACAAAATGCGTAGGTCAGTGCAAACTGCGGCTTACGGTGGTGTTCCCAGCGGTCTCGAACTGGCTTCAGCGAGAACACAGGAGCCGAGATGATTGCGGCAAGATGCGAGGCTGTCTGCGAGATAAGGTTATCTGGATACTGAGGTCTTTCAATGACGACCTAATGATGAGCTCCACTTCAGACTTGAGGACATAGATTTTGAAAGAAGGAGACATCTGTGGCCTCGACCCGATAGTTTGGTTGTCCTTCGCGTCCTCAAAAGGTCACCCCTGACATTTTCTCCCGACGCCGGAATCCAGAAATAACTGGCCGCTATAGCCAGCACTATCTGAATACCTCGCACAGGGTGTCCGAGTGCGTGGGTAGATGCTGTAACACACACATATATATATATATAACATACGCATTCCCGTATCTATCTGTCTATCTCTTTACACACACATTTATATATATATACATAATATATATATATATGAAGATTTGCTAACTGAATAGTTTACCCGACTTCTTTAAGAAACTCAAAGGAGACGGGAAAATGCAAAACGCGAACGAAAACAACTCAGCGAGTGAGGGGAGGGAGGAAGGAAACTGGAAAATGGCCCTGTTATGGATCACTTGATCTTGAAATGATGTGTCTTTATATAGGTTGCACTGTCTAGATCTTGACAAATGATAATGAATGATCTCAGGCCATATCGTGTGTCACAAAGAATTATAAATTGAGGTACACACGACATCACGCTGATATCCAACAATTCACAAATGTTTGAAAAATGAGGCAAATCTTGGCCCCAGAGATTTTCTGACTCTGCTATGCCAGGCTAAACTTGAAAATAGATAAATCGCAGTACTGAACATTAAACCTGTTAATGGCCCAATGGACGGCTGCAGCTAGCTCGACGGACAGGTTTACATTTCAGTTCAAATGCGTTTACAGATGTTCCCATTTCTATAATTGCTCGCGTAACAATTTCCCATTTCTATAATTGTGCATGTAACGTTTTCCCATTTCGATAATTGAAACTTTCTTCCCTTGTTAACAAACATTTTGGCATGTTAGTGCCCACAGGTATTATGATGCCTGTGTGCGTATGCGTATGCGTGTGTGTGGTGGGGGGGGGGCGCGCGCGCGTGCTTGGATATGCGACAGCGCCCCCCTTGCGTGCGCCGTGCGTGCGTGTGTGCGTGCGTGCGTGAGCGAGTCCCGTTTCCTCAGTTTTCATCTGTCTGCCGTTCTTTGCCAGCCAACACACAGGAACTGTAACGGGATGACATGGTTTGCGCGATCTGATAAATCCTGTACGCTGTGTTGATAACAGGATCTCATGCGTTGCTGCCACCTGTGAACACTGTCAGCTATCCTGATTAATATCAGGATCCTGGTATCGATTGCGCTGCTCGAATGCACTCCCGTGGCCTTGTGCTGGAGGGGAAGAGCAAGCGAGAAAGCTAGACAAGCGAGCAGAGAATCTAGGAGACAACAACAGTGGCTATGCGTTTAAAAATGTGCAGATGTCGTAAGTTTCTGCGAAGACGTGTCGTTGGTAAGATTCAAATTGCCACCC
>SMGT01012690.1:192976-211874 GCA_004794575.1 Lanistes nyassanus
CGGGCGGCGCCCCATCTGAGCCTGCCGCAGGTGTTGGCAGCCATCAAGCAGCTGGGCGAGCGGAAGGGGTCCGGCCTCGCCGCCATCCGCAACAAGATCGAGGCCGAGACGGGCGTCAAGCCGTCCTTGCTGCAGCTGAGGGCCGCCCTGCGGAGGGGGATCCAGGAGGGCGCGCTGACCAAGGCCACGCAGAACCGCTACAAGGTGGACCCCAAAGCTGCTGGCGTCCCCAATCGCCGCCGCAAACGCCAGCGCAAAGAGTCCGCCGACTCCGCTCACGGGCGCAGACGACGTAGGCGCCGTCGCAGGAGTTCCAGCCGACGTTATCGCCGACGTCGACGAAGGCGGACCCGTCGTCGACGAAGGCGGACCCGACGACGGCGAAGGCGACGAAGTCGACGACGGCGAAGGCGACGAAGTCGACGAAGGCGGAGTCGACGAAGGCGGAGTCGACGAAGGCGGTATCGGCGAAGTCGACGCCGACGCCGACGCCGACGCTGAAGGCGATGATGAGGAGGCCAGCAGGCAGCTCGTCTTGTACGGGCCCATACGTCGCAAGCTGAAAGATACAAAATCCTAAAAAAAATCCAATATACCAAAAATAATTTCTCGAGGTCCTTTTCAGGGCCAAACATTTTCCCGAAGATTGGATCAGAGGGTCAATAGTCTTACGTAACGTTTGTCTTGTGTGCAGTTTGTCTTGGTCTGTCCTTTGTCGACCCCAAGTCAAGTCTTGTCTTCCATACAGTTTCTTTCTCGTCTGTCCTTTGTCGACCCCAAGTCGTGTCTTGTCTTCAGTTTATGTCTTGTCTGTCCTTTGTCGACCCCAAGTCATGTCTTGTCTTGCATGCAGTTTAATTCTTTGTCGATCAAGTCATGTCTTCTCTAGAGTTTATTTCTAGTCTGACCGTTGACAGACAAGGTATCATTAAGGCTATCTTAATTTTTTTTTAATATTTTATCCTATGGTTAGTTTCAAAACGAACTGTTCAAGGGTAGAGCAATGAAATGGAATGCAGTCTGTTTTAAGAGTATTGGTTTTGGAGTTTGTGTCTTGTATCCTGGTTCACAAACCCGATTCTAACATTAATGCACGTCGTAGTTACATTGGTTATGGTTAGCGCTCCAGACGCAGCACAGAATTTTTTTTTTTCGAAATAGACGTATAGTGATGGTGAAACCTACAAGCAAGAGGGGTGGGGTGGGTGCAGAAACCTGGTTTGCTTTGCGGGTAGAGCTGCTGATTATAGCGTGTGGATGCTGCTGGCTTGAAACCAGGCGCGGTGAAGACTTATTTTCTGACCTCATATGCAAGACAACCGAATATATGACTTATTCCTGTCATGACGGATGCTGCAGAATAAGTTAATTTAAGTTCCCGTGGACGAAAAACGAATAGCCTATTTTCCCCTCGTTATTCGGTAATAAGTTATTCAGTGGTCCCAGGAGCGAATACCTTATTTCAAGTTCGCCAAAACATCGTTTTCAAAGACAGAAAAAAATCCGCTATTCCTGAATAAATTAAACCTCTTATAGCTACAATAAACGTGTTTTGTTGTGTTGTTGTGGTGCATAGCCACATGGCAGAAGCAGCTGAAGACAGGTGATTCGATTCTCGTCCTCGCCTTTCGTCTTCCCAACTTTTTTAAGTTACATTTTTCGGGGTGGGCTTAAGTAGGGGTAGGAATGCGGTAAGGGATGGGGCAGGGTTAGAGTTTAGGTGGTGACTTGTCTACGTTACCGAAAACACCACGGCATCTGTACTGTACCAGTATACTAACTACTAGTAATACTAATTTAGAGTACTACACAGTACTATTAATATTGCGTAGTACACTAAACTATAACAGTATAAGTAGTGCTAGTACAGTACCAGTACATTTTGTATGTATGTAGCCTATTGCCGATGATTTTTCTTTTCCCCAAAGTTTCCGCAGCAGTATGAGTTTAGATTCTGGTTGGCTGAACCACTAGTGACGTATGAGGTTTTTCCCAAGAGCTTCGATTGACTAGGAGTCTATATCCCCTAGTCTAGGTGTGAAAAATAATTGAAGGCAGTCGGCATTTGTATCTCAAAACAGTTTGAACCTTCGTCCTAGCTAGAGTGCTTTCCCTTGAGTGTTGGTCTGTGGATTGCCATATCTCTATATCTTAGTTCATTGCCTATGTCGTCTTTCTTATCATTATATCATAGTTCAGTGGCATAGGCGTCCTTTTAGCTGCAGTTGTGCTGTTATCGTTTCGATTCCGATTACCAATTTAAGCCAAACCACCAGCGATTGTCTGTTCTAATAAACAGCCTTTAATTCTAAGGTTTTGCATAATTTTTACGAAACAAAAACGTCTTCGTTTTGCAAATTTGCTGAGACGGGAGGATATCATAACTTGGAGAACGCAGCAACACAGCGCATGCATTAAAAATGAACTGTGCTAGCCACCCCCCATCCCCCAAAAAAAAAAACCAAAGCAAAAAGAAGCAAGAATGAGTACGCTTACTCGCAGACAGAAAATTGTTTCCCTTGTTTGTTCCGGGTTTAGCTGTAATGAAATGAGAAAACTTGAAAATGTTGCGCATGGAAAGAAAAATGAAGTTTTTTATCAGCTCTTTACAACATCACGAGCTGGGCGTAGCTGATCGCAAAAACGGGATATAATCGATATTTATCTTTTGGTACTTTAAGCGTGGCTTTTTTGGGGGGTGGGAGGGGGTTGGGTGGAAAGAGGGATTATTGTTTCGTTAATGTTGATTCCATATCTTGGCTTACGTAAATCATTCAGTGTTGAGGGGGGTTGGTGGGTGGGAGACGGGAAGGGAATGGCGGGGTGTGTATGGGTGGGAGGGCGAGCTGTTTGGTTGCTAGTGGGATAACACCCCTGAATTCAAGAACTGTACGTCCAGTCCATGCTGTTAAACAAGCGGCCTGCTCGTATGACCTTCCTCGTCAACATTCTAATTATTATCAGCCCCAGGACTATCAATCGTCAGTAATATTCAGTTCCCTATTTTTAAGAAAAATAATACTGAGATAAAATGATCCACAAGGGCTCTATGTGTGCAAACATCTCTGCTTGACAGAGGTGGGGGTACGTACCAGAATATTGATAAATACAAGCATCTGTCTGGTCTAAAAACAGTACGGTATACAAGTGCCGATCTTCATACAGGTATATACCGCAAGGGACATAATCAGGATAAAAATTTAACTTTTATCAAATAAATTACAGTCAGTACTCCGAAACAGTTATTACATGTATATAATATTGCCTTCCCTGGCAACAACTAGTTTTGCGATTAATTTTTAATTAAATGATAACCCATTTGTGAGCATAACATTAGTGGGAAGGCGCCAGTCTAACAAGTAAAAAGATATTAACACATTGTCCGACCTACAGACAGAACTTTAACATTTTTCACCAAAACTTAATTGCATTGATTACAAGAAGTCTCAAAACTTGATAGCATATTAATGGTTGACTGCAGCTGAAGCTGATTCTAAAATAGCCCTGTTTGACGTGCTGAATCTGCTGTAACTGGCGGCTAGACGGGCCAGCATCAGCAACTTGTTAAAAAGGGCCAGGGACAGTGATTTCTTTTCTACTCCACAGCCAGAATGGCGTCTTGTGTAGTCTTGACTACTACACACTTCATGGTCGCGGTAAGCAGAACCTAAACAAAGTGAAACCCCTCTCTCTATATATATAATTGCATTCTCGGGAAATTTTCGGGCCTGTGAGTGTTAGAATCAGCAGGTGTCTCGTGCAGAAGGGGTAGAATGGTGGATGTTTCAATACATGAATAGGCTTTTTAGGCTCTGAATCCATGGCTGCAGGATTAGAGAAGCTTCGTTCGAGACTGACATCAAAACATCCAGCACAGGAGCAGTCGTATATCCTGTTTCCTGTCCCCGTCACGAGGCATCCTTCACCACCATGTAAACGCGCAGAACAACTGGAGCCAATCAAATGACGAGCTCTATTTAGGATGTGTAACAAGAGGAGCCAATCAAATGGCGAGCTATATTTCGAAGGTCTTTCAAGGGGCGGGGGGAAGGGAGGGAGAGGGGGATGTTCCGAGAGGAGGGGGATTTAGGGGAAGGGGAAGGGGTGGGGTTAGGGTGGGGGGTAGGAGTAGGGGATAGGTGGGGGTTGGGGGAGGGGTGGGGTGGGGTATAGGCAGTAAAGATCTTCCAGGAAACTGCAAGGTTTTCAGTGGTGACCCTACGAGATTAGCATATTTTACGTGATACTGTATTTTGATTGGCTCCAGTTATTCTGCGCTTTTTCATGCTCTCACTGCAGGCCAGGCTTAACTAACCCTGTTCCTTTTACTTACATCGTTTTCCTTTTATGGTGATAGAAGGTTTTGTCTGCACATAAAATTCTATCACAAATTACTTTATATTATATTTTATCGTCCGGTTTGCTTTTCACACGACCTGCATCTTTCTTGCCTGCGGAAAGGTTTTTAGAATAGTTTTTAACGACTTGCCGTCCGCGCTCTTTATTACCCCCTCTCTCTCTCTCTCTCTCTGAAGCACATTTTCTCTTCTTCTGTAAGGCCTACCGTGAGATCAGAGAGTGCGCTCCCCTGTTGCTAAATGTGCAACATTCAGATATGAACAGCGTGTCTTAGGAGACACCACCGATGATAGCATCAAGCAAATTTCATCTTTTCTGTACAAAGCCTTTACAGTTCGAAACACCTATACCAAATGAATAGCTTGTAACCGTCAAATTCCTATGGAAGTCACTGATTGTAACCATTTTTCTTAACTTCCAAGGACTGGAGTTCCTTCAAAGGTTTTGTTTATACATTTATATATACATACATTGTACATATTCTTACGTGTGCTCGATAGGCACGCCTTGTAAAACAGCTCCTGTGTGTAAATGGAAGTTTGTTCATGTTGCCTGCTACACAACAATTTATCTATCAACGGTGCATGTGTCGGCTACCGACCTGACGATTTTTCCTTGTATTTCATTTGTTACCACCCCCGTGATGTGACCTAAAGGTGGAATCAATAAAGTTCAAAGTTCTTTCTGTGTGTGGGAGGTGGGGGGATGATGTCCAAATCCCACTGTTCGACGACCAAATAGACCTGCACTTAGATGTCAGGAACACTATTTAAAAAATGGCTGACGTTGCGAAAATCACGGACAGAAAACCTTGACCTCTGGGCTGAAAACACATTTTTAAAACCCTGCTCCCAAACGTTATACAAATCTTTCTGTTGTCCGCAAAAACAAGTGGCTTTATCAGATTTTTAAAAAATCATTATTTGTCTAACCAAAAGATTAAATAACTTAGCACTCAACTCTCAGCTTGTCGGGCATGAATATCAGGCGGACCTAACCTTTTATCTTTGTTTGAATCAAATGTGTGGTAAGAGATCAATGGCGGCTGTGGGGTTTTTCCCCCTTCTTTAATTCTTGCCTCCTTGCGACCTGACTGATCTCGCCGTTTTATGAAAGTCTCGAGAAATTTGCCTCAGCTTTGTAGGAGTATGACCTTTGAAAATGTCCTGATTGATTTCTTTCGGGAAATAAGCTCAGAAGAATATCAACACAGCCACTGTTTGCGGTCGTGACAAAGTGGGTTTGGCCGGCCAGGAAATAAAAAGAGGTGTGGGGGCGAGCAGTGCACAGTCCGCCCTTTGAGACTGGTGATACGTCGCTTGGACTTGGTGAGATCCTCTTTAATTCCTTGTTCTTCCTCTCGTAATTCTCGTAATTCCTTCTTCAGTCACAACTCACCTCTTCACTCTCTCTTGTTCTTTCCTTTACCAGTTTCATCTCTCTGTTTCTCTCTCTCTCTCACCCATCCACCCCCACAAAGAGAGAGGGAAAGAGAATTTAAGCACACAGCCTGTCCAGTCTATAAAGTCAAACACTGAATCACCGTCGAACTTTGGCCCCTTTCCGACCTACAGTCTTTTGTCCTTTCAAATTCAAATTCAAAAATAGTCTAAACAAAATATCCAGAGAGAATTATAAACCTCAAAGGGCTAGGGATTCGTGGCAAAATCTAAATAAAAACTGGACATTGTCTGCAATCTGTTATTTTAGAAGTAAGGTTTATTGTTATCCAGGCTCTCCCAGAAAAAAAACGCGCTGATCCTAGTATAAACATTTTTTTTATATTTTCTTTCGTTTACTGCTTATATTATATCCCCTTTCTTCCCTCACGTACTCCTTTTTATTATCCTTTTGTTTTTATCCTTCCTTCTCTTTAATCTTGGAGACTGAGTGATTTGTTTAAGTGTGGATATCTTTCGATGTAGTTCTTCAGTAAGCCGCCAACCGCAAAACTGTGGTTTCTATCCTGTCATCTGCTAACAAACATCGTTCAACACTCACAACAACTCATTATATATAGCTAAAAGGTGGGCATCTTCAGAAGTTGTGTGGAAAGGGGAAATAAAAAACCACAAGCTTCTTCTTTATACTTTCCGTTTCCTTCTCGTTTTTGGTGAGATTCCTTCGATGAGAATTCCCTGCAGAATGGCGTGAGACCGCACTGTTCAACAGCAGACCTGCTGCCAACAATGTCAAGCACGTCGTCTTAACGATGATTCATCTGTAGTCAGCCTTCCTTGGTCTGTCCTTCTATCAGGATGGCTTAATAGAAACAAGTCGTTTTCTTTACAGCTGTTTCCTTTCGGCCTTCTCTGCTTCCTTTAATTGGTGGCGGTGGTTTGTCTTCATAAAGTACGCCTGCTGGCTTCTCGAAGCTGAGGTTGTAACAGTTTATAATGGGTACTACGCCCATAGCTGGAGTCATCATCAACGTCATCACTAACACTCCGTGGGACATTGTATCGTATATCATACCAACTCTATTTTAGCAGGGTTTTTTCACGGTAGTTAACTATAAGTTCATTGCAAGAAGATCGAAAGAAGTGTGTCCTAGCCTACCATTTTCTTGACCATAGCATGATAGCTCTAGATTGTCTGTCATCCTTTTCCGAATATCAGGAGCCAGGGATGGCAAAATGTCACAGTTTTTTAAACCCATCTCTAGATCGCGAAGACGCGAGAGAGAGAGAGAGAGAAAAGAAAAAAACTGGTTTGGAATAAAAACCTGGAACTGCACTGCCGAGATGGATGAGAATTTGCTCCGGATAATTTATATCATTCTCAGAAACGGCAAATGTCTGATTTATCAATCAATCCCCAACGTTGGCCTTCGGGGCAAACTCCAACCCTCGACAAGTGAGAGAAGGCTGTAGAGCGACACTTCACATCCTTATGGCAGAAGCTGTGATCAAGGGTCGTGTGTGGAACTTGGTTACTATTTTGTCTGGTCCGCTCATAAATTTACCCAACTTACTTAGCCAAACCAAGCACTAACTGATGTTGAAAAATAAAGGTAATTACACCATGTAATCAGACACATTCTTTTTTTTAAAAAATCCATCTGCGATTATGAACAATCCTTTAAGATAACAAGCAGGTTAATTTGTCTGTTAGTAAAAACCTCACATTTCAGTACAGATCACGACTCAACAGCAAAATTATAATGTTATGTCCATCTATCTGACGTAGAGGTCACGGGCACCAATAAGGGCTATGTAATGTTATGTCGCCGGACGGGTCGTCGGCGCCAATAAGGGCAATGTAACATTATGCCCATCTATCTAATGTAGAGGTCACGGCTCCAATAAGGTGTATGTAACGTTATGACGAGCGTCACGACACCAGTAAGGGCTACGTAGCATTATGAAGAGGCACCACGTAGATACAAACACCGCTGCTTTCTCTCGTAGTCAATGGACCCGTGATCTTTAGGAATAAAAGTTTTATTCAGCGATCAGTAGAATCTAAGTGGCGGGCCGGTTTATAACCTTAGTAACTCTCCATGTCCCGTAGACGATTAACTTCATCCGTCTGTATCTCACTGACCAAGTATCTCTCCAACTATCCAAGTAAAGTAGTTCTCTAGTGTCTGGTGAGTCCTGTGTTTCCTTGTGTTCTGACTTGTCCCCCCTTTCCCCACTAGAGCTTATATATCAGTGTTAAATGTCTACTGCTGACCTTTTCCAATCTACACGTGTGGCTGTGTTGGGCAACTGCATGCTTGGTGACCCTAGTGGACGATGCATAGTTTGGAGTTAGGGCTCTTTTGTATATAGTTATTGAGTGCTGCGCGGCTTAAAATAGTGTGTCTGACCTCTCAGTCATGTCTGGCCTGCTAAGTGTTAAGTTCAGGCTCAGATCTGTCAGATGGAATGTTCTCTTCTAAGTTGTACTCTGTGCCCTTACTAACCTACCTGCTACCTACTGCCTGGCACGCATATTGTTACAAAATGTCATAATTGTAAATCTTTTGTATTTTGGAATCCCAAGATTCGCAAAGTAAAACCGACAAAATACGGGAAATCATGAACAGCTACTTAGCACCAGTAGCAAAGACCACACCAGACGTTTTGCTGTTATTAATTAGTAATTCTTTTTAAACACTGTAACGTTGATTTCTAGAGTCTGCACCGAAAGTCAGGGACAGGCAAGTCTACAGAGAGGCATTCCGATTTGTTCCCAATGGCTTTAAAAGGAAATAGTCCTGGGCAGGCGCAGTTCTAATCAGTAAGGATCGAGAGATAGCTTCAGGTCCTCCTCGCTAAGTGTTTGACCTCACAGTCAACCAGACGGCCAACGCGAACTTAAAGAAACACGAAACAGTAATAGCAAAATCACTTCTGGCCGTTTGGGCAAGGGTTGGATCGCATAAGTGTCCGTAGCTTCCCTTCCAGTCCTAACAGCGGCCGTAAGGCTCGTTCGCCCTGTGTATTTTAATTGCACTTTTACGTACTGACAGACGACGCGAATGTCCATAGAACCTAGCCTATGACACTGATCGCACACGTGGCATCAGGCTTACCCCCCCCCCCCCCCCCCCATTACCACCACTACTATCAGTACCACTGCTACCACCGCCATTTCTCTAGGCAATGCACTGACGTTCATCAAGTGAGAGGTCAGCAAAAGAAATTGTTAAAAAAAAACCGGCCGGCGGCCATTGGACCTGTTGTCGTAAAAATGCTTCAGACACAAGTCCAGCGGAAGTCGGGAGGGAGCCTTGTATCCAATCTTCTGATGGACGACAGCCTCAGCATTGTATGGCCTCATACTACGTCCTTCAAAAACGCAAATTCTCCGGAAATTACCAAGACGCCGATTTCCCAGAGAAAACGGGCATTGTGGCACCTTTGGAATAATGCCGTCCTGAAGCAAGCGGGCGGGCTACAGATCGCGGCTCCGTCAGAGCGACTGCATGGGCGGCGAGCGTGACTACTTTTTTTTGACCTTGCGTTGCATTTTGGGCTGAGTATTGAGCGCGGAGTCGGACAGAAGAGCTCCAGGTTAAAGTTTTATGATTGGGAATATAAAGAGACGGCGCTCCAACCTTTATGCGTTCACAGATTAAGCTGTGAAAAAAAGAATTTGCGTGCAGGCTGGGTGAAGTGTGTAAGCGATCAATATTTTGGTGATTGCTATGATAGCTCTAGAAGACAGAGTATGCGTTGTATCTAATTCCCAGTCCTAAACAACATCGTAGTTCATAAATGTATTTTCAAGCAAGTTTTACTGCCCTTGTTGTTTGCTTTCGTTGCGTAGAGCAGTTTTATGTTTAATACAGGAGCGGTAAAGAAGAACAAAAGGAGGGAGAGAAGAAAGAAGAAGAAAGGACACAGATAATATTATGCGAGTGAACGAGGATGAGGTCCAGGAAATAAAGGTCTTTCTTAGTCGGGCGTCCTAGACAAAATGTTCGTCGGCGAATTCTAAACTCCCCTCCAAACAAACAAAAACCCGACTGAACAGCGGTTCTTGTTTGATCGTTAAGAACTCTTCAACTAGTGTTCAATTTTAAGTGTGCCCAGCTAAGATGGCCTTAGAAAATCCATCGCACCTTCACATCCGCGGTATTCCTGACTGCATTTTTCTACACTTTGCACTATTCCGTTTTACATCCCACGGCATTGTTTCTTCATCCGCCGATAAGCAATCTTTGAACACAGTTACGCATTGTACACTTCTCTATACCTTCTTCGCTACGTAAAATCATTGTCACTTGCTACCGTTCCAAAATAAAAGGTGTATCACACATGATCATTTCATTATTTCATAACTGAAATCTAAGCTAATATGCGCTGTGTACATAGGTCCTTCCGATCCAGGGGCAGACTATGCGGGGAGGGGGGGTCCATCCTCCTCTTCCCAACAGAGAGGGAGAGAGAGAGAGGGTGGACGTTATATTATAGCTTTGTACGCTGGCAATTAGAAATGACCAAGTTACATTCGACCACTCCTTACTGCTGCTCAGGTGTACATTGACTTTTATCGTAATCTTGGTCCCCCACCCCACCCCCTCCGCTCAGGCAGAGAAGTCTTTGTGACAAAGACAAGGCTGCGTCGCATTTCCATTCTTTGAGAAGAAGTGAATTTAAAGTTCTGATAACACCTTCTAACCCTGTCTGAGAAGGCTATTTGAAGTCGATTCATGAACACAGTCTGGGCTGTGCTTATACTTTTTTTCCTAAAGTACACGGAGACACACGGGAACGGACAGCTTAACAGACTAGACATTCGTCTTGTTTTATATTCAACATTCTGTATAACCGGAGTCAGGAGGGACCCGGATTAGGCTAGGAGAAGTCCAAAGTAAACTTTTCCACTCAGAAAAGGGAAGTGAAGAAAACTCGACGAGCTCCAGACGATGTTTGTGATGCAAGGTCAAGGCAACCAGCTACCGGAAGCAAACAAGAAGCACGCAGCACTCTCGCGATGGTGGCCATGTCTTGCTTCCGCTCCTCGAGATTTATTTTTTCTGGTTGTCTCTATTTGAAATTCGGACGTTCCTGCGCCAGGATAAACATTTACATTTGCGACATTTCTCTCTAATCTTGAAGCTGCCGACTCCTTCATTATTCGGATCCAAGCCAGCTACCATTTTTTTTCTGGGACAGCTATTCTAGATTTCCTGGGCCGTTCTTGATGCTGCTCTGTTTGACTGCGTGTTTTCGTGTCTATAACCACTTCGTATAATTATAGTCTTGGAACGTCTTCGCTTCTTGCTATTGCAAATGTTTTTAACTTCAGACACAAATCATGAACATGGAAGTACCCAATGATTACTGAACATTTAATGGACCCAAAAAGCAATTCCCTACCACCCACTCACGTCCCACCTTCAATTATCCACCAAGCATATTTAGAACAGATTAAAGCTGTTTAACAGAGAGGACCATGGCTTTTTATTTACTTTTTCCGTCGCTCGCGGGCGTGTGCGGTGCGTGCATGCGTATAATGCTTGCAAACTGTGTACTTTTCAACATTAGTGCTAGTATTAATTGGTAGAACTGGTCGATCCACGTGATGTAAGAACCGAGAGACTTAAAAAAAAACGACTGCGCCCAGTGACAACATACACAGTCAAACTCGGGACACCCCCCCCCCCCAAGATTTCAATGGCGTAGTGACCAAAGAGAGTTTTAAGAACTATTTCAGTACGCCAGCCAACCTTCCCGTGATGCAGCGCTAACTGTCCAACCAATACATCAAATGCTGGAAAGCGAAAAAGGATCCCCAGGAAGTTGCGTCACGTCGCGCTTCCCTCGAATTAAAACCTGAAAATATATGACAGGACTTTTTGTTTCGCTTTAGATTTAGTTTGGCTGCAGTTCGGTGTTTGAAACCTCGTATCCAATTCAAAGACTTCACGCACCGCGCACGAGATTTTTTTTTTTAATCTGCAAAATCGATTTGGGGTGTTGGGGTGTACCCGCGCTTGCGCAAATATGCGTGGTTAGGGTCACTCTGTGACGTGTACACCGATTTTTACTCCTATTAGAAAAAAAACTGAGAATAATTCAAATTAAAAAGCTCCCTCGTATATTTTTGCATGGACTGCATGATACTGGCGCCAAATGATTTAAGCCACCGAAGTTAATTAGAACCAGCCGGCAGCTGAAATGCTTGTAATAGAATTTAAAAATCTCATAAAACAGACATTATAGATATATACTACAGTTTTTAAGTGTTGCCGTTTCGATGAATGCATTATTTGTATTTATATCTGAAATTCTTTTTAAAAAATGAAATCGAATATTCCGCAAATAGTGGAAACCTGATTCCAATGCATACATACCTACATGCATACAAAATACATACATGCAGTATTAAGTACTGAAGCATATGCATGCGGATTCCTCCACATGTTGCCTCGTGTTTTGCTAATTCGCATCTCCTGCGCCACATCAACCTCATTTTTTAAACAACGCTTTTAAAGCCAGTTGCGCCTTTCTCCTGTTGTCTAAGCCCAGCTCTTCATCAAACGTCTTTAGCCATTGCCGTGATGAAAACCGCCCGCTCTTTCAAGACTTTCAAGACCCAGTTTTACAAGCCTGCTTACGAAAGAGCTTTCCATCCATTCATTTTGACTTAATTCCGGTTCTACAAAAAACAGTCAGGGCACCGACTTTCTGTAGCCTGGCTTTTAAGTTCTCCTGGTGGACCGTCAAAGATCAGAAAAACCATTGGCTTGCATTTCTTTGTTTCCTTTTCTTCTTTCTCTTATGTTTCTGGTAGGATGAGCTATTTGGGGCACAATTTCGCATTCTCTGAAAGCCATGATAATCAACCCCGATTGCACAAGAACAAAAATACTGGACTTTTATCAAAACCGTTCTGGGCACATTTGCAACTGATTGGCCATTTTGCGTCTAAAACTGACAGCGAAACACCACCTAGAACCTCCAGCCGAGACTGCAGCTGGACAATCACACTGTATGCATTCGCATGGTCCGACTGACAATAAAGGAGTCCGTTTTCTCAGACTGTGGTTACCTCCCTCCGCCGCCCCACCTCCTAAACAACCTTGCGAAATAGCATATGAAGCTTGTAGTTGTACGGCGCCCTTGGACGGCATCGGATTTAACGCATGCGTCTATAGCAAAACGCTCCGTTCTTCTCTTCATGGGGAATAGCCATGGATTCACGTAGAGAGCTTTTGCGATGTTAAAGCACGTTCCAGAAAACAACCAAATGAAGCGGAAGAAATGTCTTTTAGCACCGCGTCGATTTCCTTAACCACCATGTGTTAATTCAGGCTCCAGTTCTCCGGCACTTGAGTCTGTAGCGGTTTCTAGAACTAAACGAGTGTAATGGACCTTGCTACCTCGACCGAGTTACACAAACAATGTTGTAAGGAGAAAGCATGACCTCCTGTGACACGATGTGATTAAGCTGTATTAGAGACCTACGACTGGAAGTTTTCGTTGCCAGGTTTGAGGTTCATAAATAAGGATCCACAAAATGATCTCCACCTTGACTGATTGCTCGGTCAGCCGGTGCGCCAAGCTCAATTCACCACCTAAGATTTCTTACAATACTCAAGCATGCGCTCTGTCCTACTTCCGTGGACTCGCACATGCGCACTCTCCTAGTCCTGTGCGGCCAGGGTTTCAAAAATCAAAACAACAAAAGTGTTCGGGGTAGGCATTTACTTAACCTACTGTATGCGAATTACGTACGCGTGAATAAAACGTTGGGCTCGTCACACCACTGATGGAAACAGATGCTACATTGAGGCACAAAGTCAAAACCCTGAGAACAACCACGCCTTCTTGCTATACAACAGAACGCTCAAGGCAAGCCAAGCACAACCCTTTTACAATCATACAACAAAGGGCACGTCATCATACGACACAGTGACTTCCACAATTTTTTAAAAACAAGATTGCCTGGAGCATTTTAAATACCTTTCCTGGCAGTTGTAACATTTAGTAAAATAAACTTTGATAAGAGTTTGCAAAGTAAACATTTCTTAATACCGAAACTCAAATGAAATTACTAGGTACTTTTATTCACAAAACGTTCTGGCCCTTTACATGTTTGGTTGCATCAACCAGTAAGACAAGTCCTTGAAGCAAGAAGGTACCATAAAAGCCCCCTGCCCCCCCCCCAAAAAAAGTACTGTTTACAGTAATGAAAGTGGTCCAAGACAATTTAAACCACAGCAAAAAAATGGCCCACCTGTGCTCCCCGCTCATCCCCTAAAAGGATGTTCAAAGTGCAGCTTTAACTAAACTGTTCAAGGCAAAATATCAACCAGAGCTGATTCATCAGATCAAACAGCATGCATTTACAAGTTGTTCCCTTACTTTACAGGCTATTGCAAGTCTGGGCACATTAACCAAATACTTCACTTTGGCGCAGTTACCAGTAGCAGCTGGAAGCTCTCTGGACTAAGGATAAATTTGAACAACACCTGAGAAAATCACTCACTGACACAATACTGCTTTCCAATACAACCATGCCATTCAGCATGCCCTCTTTCCCAGCCACCACCACCACAAAAAAAAAAAAGAGAGAGACCCTATGTTGGGTGCGCATAGGCAAGATTTTATTCTACAATTTAGTTCCACATTTCTTGGTCACCGTCACTTTATCAACATTGACATGTTTACAATAAATGTGTACAGCACAGTACAGTAAAAGCTGATGAGGAGATCAACAACCTCCATGTCACAGACACAACCGTTTATCCTCGAACACAAGCAATGGTTGTGGTACACGTCGCCTATTTTTCTGCTTCTGAAACGGCCACAGCTGCTGAAGAGCCAGAAAAGTTACAACCGAATGTAAGAGGCATGCACTCCAATGTATCCAATCTGATTATAACGGCAGTGGCGGTCTGGGAGAACTTTGGTACGGTTACCAGAAGCACCTCTTGGCCTCCTGGACCTGTTGATAAATTCCAAGCACAAGCATGAGCAAACGGACAGATTATGATGTTTTATTCTGATGCTGCAGAAGCACTCCCTAGAGCTCTAGATACAATATTGCATAATTAGACTACATTATTTAAATTCCTTGCAAGTACAGAAAATGATTTCTTGTATTTAAAAAAAACAGATTTAAAAAAAATGTTTCTCATTACAGAAATTCGTATGGCTCTGTATGTATCATTAACTCCATACCCTTGTGTCTCTTGCATTTGAACTCAGGCTGATTCCCAGCAAAGTAGATGTGAGGACACTCAGACAATATGAACGGGTCCACACCATAGAATGGGTAACAACCTATAAATAATAGGGAAAATTTATAATTATCCTAAAAAGACATCTTATGTTTTACTTCATCTTCACAGAAAAAGAAACGAACAAATGTTAAGTCTAACACAACAAAATGAGTCTGTTTTCCGAACACAAAAATGGTCAATTGCCAAACACTGTCCTCTCACCTAGTGTGTCTGGTGCAGTGGGAGCAATGTGGCCCCACTCCAGGGTCTTCTCTAGAATCCCTAAGGGGTCCTCAATATCACTGTAGCGGTGTACATCATCAACTGGCTGCCCTGATGTTCCTAGTATCCTTCAGAAACACACCAAAGCACTTTACAGGTCAAATGCCCCACCGTTTAGCAAACATAATATAATCAGACACCTATAAGGACAAGTGACGTCCTCATGACACTGTAGGAACCCCTAACTGAAACCATGAGCAGCAGCAACTAGCTTTAGAGTTTTGTTTAAAGAAAAAACCAAAACACTTTCTGTACCTATACACACAATGTCCCTTACTGCCCATGCAAAGACAACATAAGCTACATGAATCATCCCAACACTTTGCCATCAGGCCCTTTATTTTCCTCAGTGAAATTTTGTACTTTTGTAGGTGTTATTTGATATGGTAGCTAAAAGGCTAAATCTCTATGACTTTTTCTATGTAATCAACCAAAACAGGCAAAATTATGCATTTTTCTGCTCTGACCAAAGACATAATTTCAAATCAGATTTAGGTTCTATGCTACAAGTATATATGTACTTGTAACAGCCAAAACAAAATAGTCCAAGAATCTTAAAGTCCGTGAATTGATAATAATGCATCAAGACATAAGTAAATAGTACTTCAAAATAAATGCCAAAGTACAGTGATATGTACAAGATATCTCCATACTACTCAGCGCTTATCCTTTTCACCTCACCTGACTCCATCAACACTGCAATCAAATGGGTTTGTAACACTAGAGAAAGTTCCAGTGGCAGCAGACAGCGGAAACATACAACGGTGAAGAGGTTGCTGAGGAAGCACTTGGTTTGAAGGGTCGAATTCTCCTGGCATTACTACAACCGGCATGCTACTCTAGGAAGATAGACATTAAAACAAAATACCTCAGTACACAAGAAGCTGGAGTAAATGATGACAGATACCAAAACCCAATTTATATAAACTTATAAATTTATCAACTATTACCTGCCATCACTGCTACATGTCAGACAGCAGAGGTGAGATTTGATAGTAGGACAGACTCACAGTGACAGAGAAACCAATAAAGAATGCAGAGGCCCCTTTTTCTGATGTATGGGAGATCAATCATGTGCATTTGTCAGTGGACACTGGATCAGGATAGTATCCCCTTGTGTCATTCACTTCATCCATAGCTGGCATTCTAGATGCTGTATAAGATGCCAAACTGTTTCAAAATATGCAGAAGCAGCTGATATTTGTGTCCCTAAAAGGAGTGCATAGATTTATCACTAAGGCAACAGCAGGGATGCTTACTGAAAACAGAACTGCCACAGTACTGGATGACACACTATCATACTTATAGCCATTTGTATGTCAAGACTTACTGACAGCTGGCTGAAAATGTCATCCAGACTTTTTACAGCTTCCACTGACCCAGCTGAAGATTTCTTTGCAAGATATTTGGCCTGCAAGCACAGGGTAAGGAAGGCAATCATAATTTTTTCAATTGCACAAATCTTTCAGGTTAATGACAACAGTGCTTCTCCACTACCACCAACTCTTCTAAACGTTCATCTCCTTTGAGTTTGAAGCTAAAAGAGTTAATAAACTTTATATACTGCCTTCAAAACTAGAAAATCACTTGCAGTCACTCTGCACTGGTAGCCAAGACATCAGAACACCCAGTCAGAATCTCAAACACATCCACTTGCATGCACACAGACAGTGACTGTATAAGAGAAGTACAAACAGAAAAGGAAATATCACTAAAGTGATCTAAAAAAAAACAAGGTTCCAATTCTTTTCCAAAGCAGCTACCTTATTAAAGGTTTCCCGGTCCTGTGTGCAGCTACTGAGTGAATTGCCTGCCACAATGGCAAGAGCAATATGGGAGGTGGATCTCTGTTGGTCTCTGTCTCCAAGGTAACCAGTCAAGAGATCCACCAGCATCTGTAGAGGAAACAAGCGCTCCTCCTGCCCACCCAACTCAAGGCCTGACACCAGAATTATGTACCTAACCACATATTGACACCATGTGAACGTAATAAACTTTTTCATTAGACTTATTTGAATTTCCAGGGTTTTCCATTATCCACTTTAGCATCACTTTTACACATGCACTCACGCACATACACAAATCTGAAACAGTTTTGGTCATTCCTTCCATCACAACAATGAATAGAGTTTCACCCCTTCCCTTACGAAAATAAATCCCTTCTTGTCTCTCCTGAGGTGAGCAACTACATAACAAGTATGTAGTTGTTGTGAGTACTGGGCTTGACATTCCAACAGAATCTTGAAAAGTTAAAAGTTTCAAACCTTTCTTCTGTAAAAACAGGGTGAGGAATTTGCTCTGGTAAATGCTGGAAGCAGTAATCTTCAACGTGAAACTTTCCGCCATCATCTTCTGGCTCCATACCTAATACTGCTGTAATTACTCCTTCAGACAAAAAGTAAAATATGTTTTCTTATGTACACATGTGAATGCAAGATTACATGCATCCACACATACAAACATTCTGACACACATATCTAAATATGATCAGTATTGTATTCACAAAATCCTTTTCACAGAATAATGAAATCAAGTCTTGCTAATTAATGTTACAGTATATAAGTTCAAATGATTAACTAAAAAAGTGTTTCTATTCTTTGGAAAAGTAAACAAAATTATACTTTAAAAATAAAAGTATACTATAAAAACCAAGAATATTTAATCTTAAATCTTGCTGTCAATATTTGTCAATATTTGCACTATATCTCTTAGGTTGGTGACTGTTAGGAAATTCACCATCTTTTGTAGTTTGGAGAAACTCACAGCTCTCAGAATTCTGTTATTTACCCAGGTTTGTATCTCTCATTCTTAGCCTGGTTGTTTCTAAATGCTGGCAGTCTTGTACAGTCAACGCAGTGTCTAAGCTGGCTGTCTCCAAACGTGGAAGTCTCATACAGTGCGCACAATGTTCTTTTCAGGTGCAAACTCACAACGCTGTGTCTGAAAGCCCTAGTTTCTTTAGATGTTTCCTGAGCCCACAACGATAGGTGCACAGACATCAAGAGTAGTCCAAATAAATGTTATGCATTCATTCCAACATGTTCACTATGCGTTTACAAAAATTTGTTGCACAATTTGCTCTACCTGTAACAAGCTCTGGGCATTTCAGTTTTCCCACTAAAATGATTCTCTGCAATTCATCTTCGAGGATCAGTTTGTCTGTCTCATCTGTGTACCTTGTGCGTATTGGCTGAGGCATCAAATTATGCTGGAATAAATCATGGACAGGCTTTTTAAAAACTTGTACTCCATAAATGTACACTTCCATAATGTACAGAGCATACATAAGCACAACCAGTCATACATGCACACTACACATTATCAGGACAAAAACATATGGACAGCGCATGTTCACCTTTTCGGCATCCACCCAATGGAACTCACTTCCCCACAACATTTGCCACTCCCCATCACTACAGACTTTCAAACGAAACTTAAAAACTTTTCTTTTCCGCAAGTACCTTGACTGACGTCGCTACTGCCTGTCTGCATTAACTTCCAACTTTCTCTGTTCATCCTCTTTTATGATACTTTTCTATCCACCTGTGAATGATGGATATCTGTCTCCCGACCTGTTGGTCCGTGTTGCAT
>SMGT01012690.1:212828-237456 GCA_004794575.1 Lanistes nyassanus
TGCTTTTGTGATGCATGCACATACCTCTTCGCTGATTTCTTTCAAGATGTTAGGCTTTAGTTCCATATGTTTGAACAATGTTCCAACCACAGCGCACCTGACATCACTCTGAAGCTCGTGAAGTTTACAAACAGGTATGTCACCACCTACATCAACAAGCATTCAATGTTAGCAGTCTGCATCTTGCACTCACCTCTCCATAAAGACAATGAAAATATGTTTACAGTAACACTCACACAGGGACTCTGCTGTAGCCCTCTTCTCCAACCCCCACCCAACTCTAATTACCTCTCTCATGCCATCATCCTCAGCATCACCTCCCCCACCCACCCGCCCACAATCAAATGACACATCATTGAGCTGAGCTCACACTGAGACAAAAAAGAATATTTGCGCTGACATGGTGATTTCCTAGTTCCAAACCACTAGCTGGTTCCTACTCCTCTCTCACGCTGAACACTGTCATTATCAGCACTCTCCGACCCACATCCCGACAACACATAATCAAACACCTCATCATAGCTCATTAGCCTAGATCACACTGAGACTGAGACTAGAAAATATGTATATAATATATATATATTTACACTGACACAATGACCAGGTGCAACCGGTGTCACGGTCTGAGAGATTCGAAGTGCTGTGTTTCGCGATGTGGTTACTAAATACTAGCCCTATCTCACCTTACACGCTCTCTATCTCTTGCCAAATACTATCATCGTCAATATTCTCCCATCCCAGCACATAAAATCAAACGACATGTCAGCACACACCCCACTTAGCTCTTGCGGCCTCTATTAGTTTCGGTCTGGCTGTCCACAGACGCTCTGCATACAGATGAGCATACTGTCTGTTGAAGTTTCGATCCTGAACACGAAACCTCGCGGATTTGTCCTCAAAACCACTGCTTACACGGTCAAAAGTTTCCGTCTGCACATCGCCAGCTTGTGACACAAACTCTCCGACATTTGTTGGCTGGGGTGTCGATGTGTAAATCATATTGCCAACAACGCACGTCTATCTTGAGATAGAAATTCTGTTGTACCGTATTCCCGCGTTCTGGAGACCCTTGGGATGTGAGAGCTTCTTCAGCGAAGGGAGGCAACTGCATTTCTAGGGGGATGGTTATAACCTGAAACGGCTGTCGGCTATGGGCGTGGGCGTGGGCGCGGGGACAGAGGCGAAATTGTTTTTCCCACTTAGACCAAGGGACAAAGTTCCAGCCAATGAAAAAGCTTGGGAAATATCCATCACTAAGGGTGGCTAAATTTACGAGCTTTTTATAGCTACAGTGAGTGTGTTTTGTTGTGGTGGTGCATGGGCGAATGGCAAAAGTGTGTGAGTTAACCAGCTCAAGACAGTTTGATTCTCATGGTTGGCTTTCGTCTCCCCCTTTTTTAAAACTACATTTTTACGGGTGGGATTACGGACGGGTAGGGATAGGGTGGGGTAATGGATGGGGCAGGGGTGGGGTTAGAGTTTAGGTAGCGACTTGTTGACATTACCGAAAACACCACGGCACCTGATCTAGCGGTGGTGGTTATTTATAGGGACAGTGCTTCCACCTCGCAGCGATTTCGCGATGGGGTCCTATTACTAATCTATGCACTGAAAGAACCACCAGACTGATTGCTGCAGTAAGAGGGCCAGTGCAGACAGGCAGTTCTAATGTGCGGGGAGGTGGCCGAACGGAGTTAACTCCAGGAAATAATCCTTGGCCACACCGGCATTTGAATCATCAACCTTCATCTGCTGGTCCGCAGCTCTCTCAACTAAGCTATCCAGGCCCCCGCTGGTCTGATCTGTGCTGTACCAGTATATATATATATATAAACTACTATAATAGGTACTAATTTAGAGTACTAAACAGTAGTATAATATCACAGTATAAGGAGTGCTAAAACAGTAGTAGTACATTTTGTAGGTACGTTGCCTTTGGGGGGGGGGGTCCAAATTTTCAGTAACTGACTTTTGCGATTCTGGTTGGCCGAATGACTCGTGACGTATGAGGTTTTTGCCAAGAGCTTCGATTGGCTGGGAGTCCCCTAAACTAGGCGTAAAAAAATAATTTCGCGGCTCGGAGTCAGACATTCTGCAGCGTACCTCATCCCCAAAAAGTGCGAAATCACCGCCAGGTGGAAGCACTGTGCCTGCCCTGTTCCTGCCTCTTTACCTACGTTACCCAGCAAGAGGCGTCAGGACTGAGAAGAAGAAAAGTGAGGGTCTCACAACCCCTTCCCTACGTAAAAGCAGGTTAATAGACAACTTAATTACCTTACCTTTTGGGCTGGAAAGTGCCTGTTGCCCCTGTGTCTTGTTAAACTGTGTATCGTGCCCTGTGGCAACACCTCCAGGTCAGTTTATTGTCAATTGTGGAGTCTGAAAGCAAAGAGGCGACGTAACTTGTCCCGCTGCATCACTGAAACGGGCGAAGGGAGTCTCAAAATATAACCTTTACTGGCGTCATGTTCTTGTTAGAGGTTGCAGTACGTACCGATATATAGGTAAATACTGGTAGGGTCTTAAAACAGTACGGTATGCCGGTACAGGTCTTCATACAGGAGCATAATAGGGCTTAATAATGATGACGACGACTACGACGACGATGAAATAGTGACCACAGCTGCACGAGCGTCCCCTACACCAACTAGATCAGTTACGATTAATTTTTAATTAAATGGTAACATATTTTTGAGCATAACATTAGTGGGATGGCGCTAGTCTGTCATGTGAAGAGTTGTGGTCAACAAGTTGTCCTACCTACAGAGAGATAATCAAAGTTTTCACTAAAATGTGGGGGATTTCTATGAGTCAGAAAACTTTATGAAAGCATAATAATGGTTGACTGCATGCGAAGCTGATTCTAAAAGAGCTCTGTCATTGGGGTGAGCAGCTGTGGTATTTTTTTCTGTAAAAACTGATCAACAAAGTAGATAAAGATTACAGCTTGGCCTGAGCCAGGTGACAAACTAAATAACGTGTCGTCTGCTGTTAGTTATAGAAGGGGGAGAGAAGTCGTTCCGTTCTCGTTTCCGTGATTCGTACTGAGGGGTGCACTTTGACACTGAGATGCCGACGTCATATTCACTATGACGAACATGCAGTGACGCCTTGAAAGTTGCATGACGTGAGTTCTTAGTTGCCTGGCGACAGTAGCAAGATGGTGTTTACAAACAATGTTTCTTGGACTGAACAAGACAGTGTTTACAAAACCAGGATTATTTCTGTGATTGGGGACCACTGGATAGGTTCTCCGGCCCGTTGGAATAGTCGCTGGAGTGTTTAAACTTGACTACATAGCTCTGGGGACACGTTGCCGTGTTGTGTCGTCCCAGGCAACGTTCAGCGATGTTCCTGTGCACCATGACAACGGGTCTACAGTGATCTGCTTGTTGACTGCGAAACCCGGGGAAACAGAGAACTATACGCTAGGTGTTGCGTCCGTTTCCACAGACTCCGTCCAATGAGAAGGCGTCTCTGCCACTACACCTAACGTCTGCTATGGAAACACTGGCTCAGACCGCAGGTAATAAAAGCTGGAGCCAAGCGCGCGCCGCCATCTTTTAAGATGCAGAGTTCCAGCGGGCAGCAGTCTCCTGGCGAGGGGACGTCCCGTGGGAAGCGGGCGGCGCCCCATCTGAGCCTGCCGCAGGTGTTGGCAGCCATCAAGCAGCTGGACGAGCGGAAGGGGTCTGGCCTCGCCGACATCCGCCACAAGATCGAGGCCGAGACGGGCGTCAAGCCGTCCTTGCTGCAGCTGAGGGCCGCCCTGCGGAGGGGGATCCGGGAGGGCGCGCTGACCAAGGCTCCACAGAACCGCTACCAGGTGGACCCCAAAGCTGCTGAAGTCCTCAACCGCCGCCGCAAACGCCAACGCAACGAGTCCGCCGACTCCGCTCACGGGCGCAGACGACGTAGGCGCCGTCCCAGGCGTTCCCACCGACGTTATCGCCTACGTCGACGAAGGCGACGACGACGCCGGCGAAGGCGACGAAGGCGGAGTCGACGAAGAGGAAGTCGACGAAGGCGGTATCGGCGAAGTCGACGCCGACGCCGACGCCGAAGGCGATGATGAGGAGGCCAGCAGGCAGCCCGTCTTGTACGGGCCCATACGTCGCAAGCTGAAAGATACACAATCCTTTAAAAAAATCCAATATACCAAAAAATAATTTCTCGAGGTCCTTTTCAGGGCCAAACATTTTCCCGAAGATTGGATCAGAGGGTCAATAGTCTTACGTAACGTTTGTCTTGTGGGCAGTTTGTCTTGTCTGTCCTTTGTCGACCCCAAGTTATTTTGTCTTGCATGCAGTTTATTTCTAGTCTGACAATGTATCCTTAAGGCTATCTTAATCGTGTTCTATCTTATCCGATGGTTAGTTTCGAAGCGAACTATTCATGGGTAGAGCAAGGAAATGGGATGCGGTCTGTTTTTAAAAGTATTGGTTTTGGAGTTTCTGTCATGTATCCTGCTTTACAAACCCAATTCAAACATTACGCACGTCGTAGTTACATTATTTATGGTTAGCGACCTAACCAAAAATAGAACAGCATCTGTAACGTAACAGCATACTACTTGTAATACTAGAGTTCTACAGTACTATTACTATTGTGCAGCACACTCAAATATCACAGTACAAGTAGTGCTAGTACAGTAGTAGTAGTGGTGGAGTGTGTACGTCTGTAGCCCATTGTCGATGAGTTTTTTATTATTATTATTTCAGCAACAATATAACTTTGGGATTCTGGCTGGCTGATTGACTCGTGACGTATGAGGTTTTCCCACAAGAATTTCGACTGGCTGGGAGTCTATGTCCGCTAGCCTAGGTGTGAAAAATGATTTCGCGGCCCGGATAGCTCTGCAGGTAGAGCTGCAGACTGTGTAGATGTTCCTGGTTCGAATTCAGGAGTGGTCAAGGATTACTGCCGGGAGTGAAACATTGTGCAGACTCCATTTGGCCTTTCCCCCAGTTTCCTTGCAGTGGATATCTAACTGCAGCTGTCCGTCTGGTGATTCTTTCAGTGCATAGATCCCTCTAGCTTAGAAGTAGGACCCCATTTCTCCTTAGTGCAAAATCATTCCAATGTCCCTCTAAATCACCCACCTACCTAGTGGAGGATGGAGAGTAAAACAGAATGAAACAACTACACCTGTCGTAAGACTGCAACCATAGCTAATCCAAATACCTGATCAAAGACATCACCAGATCCCTAGGAGTGTGTTGTTAGTTACCACAGCTAGACCATTGCCTCATTCCACATCAAACTGCAAACTAAACATACTACAAGTTTTTGCTTCAGTGAGCCTTAAGAAAGAATTAGACTGAAATTTTGCGCACGTTTGTTGACAGAATCAGCATGTTTAAGTGAACGAAGCATAAACGTCTTTGTGGCAAATACTTTGTGCCAAGCATCTTCAATGTGTCACTGTCAGGGTTCCCATGAAAAAGTTGCATCTAACCATAATGCACCTTGGTGCTGTCTCCCACCTCCCCCCAAACACACCACACACATACGTTAACATATGCCAAAACACACCTTATTCATAAGAATGATTGTAATTTTATTTAAGATTTTCATGCTTAGTGCTTTTAAAATAAACGACAGGCTATTGGAGTAGCCATTTTGTTGACATACACAGAATATTGGAAATTCACCAAGCAGATCACAAACAGAACTATACAATTGGGAATAACTTACCAACCATGAGTAAAAGTGCATGATGCATAAAGATGGTTCAGAATGTACAAGGGACCAGTTTTATCGGCTGTGATTAACTTTCTAGTCTGAATCGGACACAAGTACATGCTTTAAAAAAAAAACAGCTTCCCAAAGGATCTTGCATTCATTAGTGATGTGCTTTGTCTAAGTTCCCTTGATCTTTACCACCAATCTCAGTTGCAATGGAGTGTGATTTACCATATTTTGTCAGCAAAAGGTTTTATAAATCCAAAGCCTTTTTGGTCAATTCAATTTTGTTTTTTTGCCTATAGAAAAATATGTAGCACATTACATGGGAATCCAAGACCCCTACTTAAATATATTTGCTCTCTAAATCATGGTTTGAATAACTACAGTGATTCTTCTTTCCAATAAACTGCAGTTGATGGAAATATTTGATAAATTTATTAAAACATGTTTCCACCAGTGGTGGTGTAATGAAGGATATATTTAAGGATGACTTAAAATAACAAAAAATCTAGCCTTTTCTTTACACACACAGATTTGATACACATTTTTCTTTACCAAATGTTGCTACTGGCTTCTTTTTGAACCCCTATTTAGACTGAAAGATTTAAGGTTCCTGACCGAGTGAAAGACAGATTGAACTTATTCCTGGTTCTGGAATGCTTGACTATAAAACAGATATAGATTTAGATATAGCTTGGTACAGTTCCCTTGTTTTACATACAAAACAGACAACAATATATAACAATGGTAAAGACCTTTGACATGAGGCACAGCTTCTCTCTGGTGAGACTGCTTCTATTTCCACCTTTACTGCTAGAAGTAAAAGGACCTAGTCACCAAACACATTCATTTGGCATCTAAAACTGCATCAATAAAAAAATATTCACAATATTTAAATGTAGGAAAAATTTCATGGCCAGACTGCAGATTACTCCTCCCCCAAAGAAACTCAGAAGTTTTTGTGGTGGCTTAGTAATTGAAAGGAAAATTTAAAATATGGTTGTTTTATCTTTGGCAATTCAATAGGAAAAATATGCTAAGATATCAGTTGTATGAAACATCAGACGATGATAATGATACTCATATCAACAATTACAACAATGGCAGACAGAACTGTTCATGACATTTGCATTAACTTTAAATGTCTACCTGATAATCTCAAAACACAAGGATACATATCTACAAAGCATTTTATGATGTGGCTCAATCACACTTTACAAAGTTTAATCATTGCAGTAAGCATTCTAGTATCATTAACACGTGATATAGAAATGGAAATTAAGGAATAACTATGGACATTGGAACAGCAATAACAGGTACATACTGTAAGTAAGCGACATCTGTCTAAAGCTGGTAATATCACCAAGTATTACAATGTAACAGCAAACATGCAGTACTGCTGTACAAGCTTGAGTACCTACACATTAACCAAACAGCATACTACAATGGATGCACCTAAAGCTAGCAGAGATCTCTTCATGGGTCCAACTCCCACAAAACTAACGGACAGAAAATTTGAAAGTCCATTAACCTTGCTCATTAGGTGTGATATCCATCAACTTAAAAAAAAACCATTAAAACAACTTTAATCCTTAACATACAGAATTTTACCTTATACTTCATCGGTGAGCTACTGGTCAAATGAAGAAAAAATGTTCTTAACATTGTCTTGAAAACATACTGTGTGAAATTCCTTAGCTCAGTCAGTTTTTAAAAAATGTGTGTGCGCACAGGGGAGGGGGGTGGGAAAGAAACTAAAGGTCCATCTACGATTATAAAGAGGTGGATTTCTGTATTCAGATGGAAGAGTTGCGCCCATTTCTCCTGTGGAATCCGAAATTCAGTGTAAAGACGTCTACTGAATGGTGTTAAGAACTGACAACTGCTGAATTTTCTGTCAAATCTTTTTTATACCTTATGTCATTGGCTTTCAAGACAAGGATGATTGGTTTATTTCTGGCATGCCCAGAAAAAGAAATGATTTTTTTTTTTACTTTGATGTTAACAACTAGTTTTATATGATTTACTGGTTTCCTAGGAAAATAATTAAACCAAAATTTTACAGCAATTGTTAGACACCACATTACAAAACTCAGCCAAAAAAACCTAACCCAATCTTTTTTCCAAAGCAATAACCATGCTTGAGTCAAACAGCAAGGTGGAAACCATGTACGTAAAAAAAACATACAACATTCTACAATCTGGTCCATTTTACCTCCCTTTTCCTTCCAGGGCTTTGGGCTTTTACGGTTCAGTTCTTAACTAATGTTGTACACAAAAATGCTCTTTTTATTTACACTGTATTTCTGTATCTACATCTATTCCTCTGCATTTTACACTGTTTTAGTGATGCCTGAACATGCATGAAAAAGACTCCCACATTTTACCAAGCATGCAGTATCACTCACTTCAATATCACACACTCCCAATCTGTAATTTGAGACACAAGCAAAACATTTTTACATAAATAGTACTGAGTGGGACATAATTCCCATTCTATTCTCACATAAAACAGACCCAAAACATGGTAACAATGAGCACCAGGACTGTAAGAATTTCATCCCATTACTTAATACACAAATGTACATTCGTTATTCATGCATGTGCATGAGCATATGAATCAAAAGAAACTGTAGTGTATGCACGAAAATTGAAGCAAGCTCAGAATAGTTACACTGCACACACTAAATGTAGGAAATGGAACTTACCGATTGTTTCTTTATTACTCCAGGCCCTTTAACCCCTAAAAGCTTATGATGCCTTTGTTATCAATATTGCCACATCCATCTTGATACACATAGCATACGACAGACCAACATCCAGTGGTTATTCACAAAAAAGTAAATCAATCTGACGATCACTTTACAGTGTCATTGTCCACACAGTTTTGTATCATGCACAGACATTCCATTCACCCACCAAAGCATGCACTCACATACCTATGCACACATGGACAAATGTATGCATGCCATATGCATATGCACACTCACATGCCCACTCTCTTTCCGTCACACATGCACACAAGCATTCCAGCCAAAAACCAAGCAAACAACAACAAAAATGAGGCATATAACTGCTAACTTGATGCTGTACAGAATGAGCCTGTTTAATATCAATGGGTGGTCATAATAAGTGCTGAAAGTATACAGGCCAAAACAAAGGCAACGAACAACAATAACCATCTGTAATTTCTCCATGAAGGCTCATACAGGATTAATGGTACAGACCCACATCCTCAGACATGAAAAGTTAAATCCCTTAGTGGGCTACTTAGCTGACACTGACCAAGCTCACCTCACATCATTTCACTCCAGCATTATACAAAAATGCCTCCCACCAGTAAAAGCCTTCTAGACTGCATGTCTTATCAAAAAGTGATCCATGTTTCACAGACTTCAGGATTCAATGCAGCATCTACTCCTCTAAAATACGTTTCAAACGGCCATTTTTGTTTTCCATAATTTTTATGAAATGTGTAATGCACACAGCAATATTTCTTTACAAGTGACTTTTGGCAAAACATTGAGTAATAATTATGAGCTGCAGACACATATGCTGTGTCTCAAAAAAAAAAAAAAAATTCCCCATAGGTCGAGAAGCATCATTAACAGTTTTGCATCTAAGACATTCCTGTGGCAAAATTTTAGAGGAACACAGTTCGCATACCTAACCCCCAAGACTATCCTGATCTTTCTAGCACACTATGGATGTTCAATTTCTCCGACAAATGAAGAAGAGCGAATTCTTACTTTAGGGCACCCCACAGGGCACTTTTGCAAATTAAAAATCTGCACACATCACAGATTGATGTTTGCTAAATATGCAGGTCATTTTGCCACAGTACAGAGTGTTCCATAAACATACCAAAACCAAAATGTTATAAAATTGTTTTCTTTCATCAGCTAATGAACATCGACATTCATACTAGACATAAACTTCCAGGCCGTCATTCTTGAAAAAACAAGCCTAACAAAAGGAGGTGATGTGTGTGTTTGTGTGTGTACATTTCTAAAGAAAAAAATTTAAAAACCCCAAAGAACTTGCAAATACTGCACTTCATTCCTGCACTATGATAGACCACACACCTAAACTCTAATATTTAAAAAAAAAACAGATTTAAGGGAGGTATTTTTTTAAGTCATATGTACCCAAGTTGACAAAAAAATGGATGAAGGATGGACATGTAAACATTATTAACTGTAAACAATCTCCCCCCCTCCCCACCCTTTTTGCTTCCTCCCAACTCACAAAGCTTCTCTATTTGGGTAAAATCCTGCAAGGCATCCGAAGTTTTAAGGTACTGCAAGTGTTGAACATAACAATGATATAATATTTTAGAAAAACTACTTGAGAAGACGCCTATTCAAGAGAATAAAACAATCATGGTGACATGAAAGATGCACAAAATCAAATTGGTTTGCATAAGACTTTCATAGCTAAAAGAGGGAGACAAAAGGTTGATCAAACTGCATGCGAAAATTCCCCTCTGGATAAATACAAAGCTGACAATGAGAAATCTGGATTCTTTATTCCCCTTGTTCTGTGATCACCGAGACCAATACTTTCCCATGTTTTGTCGTGTTAATCTTGAAAAATTGCTTAAATGTTGTAAGTTCTGCACTGGAATGAACACAATCCAGGGCTATAATTCACAGGGTTCAGAGACAAGCTTGACGAGTACACTTAACCCAGCAAAATCAGCCAGTCAAGGCTAAGAGGTTTTATGTTCTCCATCTCCGAAAATAGCCAAGCTCTCATGTAAAGCAGTGGGATGTTATCTGTCCTCCCTGTTTTCCCCTTCTTTCCTTCAACCGTGACTCATTTTGTCATTTCACACGCTGCTAGATATTTCTGTCACTGGTCGCAAAAACTCATATTGGTTTCTGATTCCAAAAAAAAAACCCCACTAGCTTCATCTGCCATTTTAAAGACAACTAAGTTTCCAGGGCCTTTAACCTGCCTGCACACTATGTTTGAGGTAAGACTTGTTTAATTCACCAAGTGCCAGTCACATTTGAGCGACAGCTTTGTCCAAGTTGCAGGCCAAGGGCTTACATTGATGCAAGCACTTTTGGGAATTCCCAATTCTGCCAATACACTTCGTAATGGGAGGAAACTGTAGTTGACTTGTAGCTCAGGCATTCCAGTTTATGAGGGTTGTTTACCTTCAACTATGAATTGAGGTTTGTTTGGAGAAACATGGCAACCTCTCCATAAGCTTTTAGCTCTGTGTCACCATTGATGTATTTGAAAATGGCAGTTAATAAATATTTTTAAAAAGGCAGATAAAAGACAGTTGTTTAAAAAAAAAATAAGGGCTTTTGCATGTACCATCAGCTGAGCAAAGTACATAAGCCAGGTTTTGTGCACAGTGGACTTCAGTTAGTTTAATTCCTGCTGGATTTTAGCGAACTTTGAGAAGATGGCAAAGATGAAGGTAAAAGATTTTATGCAGCATTTTAGATTTTAAAATTTTTTTTCTTGTCTGTAGCGCTTATGGTTATTTCTTGGGATTTTTACACATGCAGCCTAAAACATATGCTACAACAAATGACCAGAGACAATTTAAGACGGCGAGCATCAAATGAGTTTATAAATCAACAGCATCACCAACCCAAACTACCAAAAGTTTTGACCCGTCTCCCTACTACCTATTATTTATTTTTTGTATTACAGCATTTCGTGGCTTAATCTCAAGACAAACATCAAAAGAAAATCTTAGTTCTAATTTCTCAAGTTCCTAGAAAACTATCTCCAAAGCTTTGCTAAACCAAGAACACTTTGTTACACTTCATCAGCTATTGCATTAAACCTCAACCCACCCCTCCTGAGGGTACACAATCTAAATTATTTTCAAAAAAGTATTATCTTAATTTTGATTTGTACTCCACAGATGCCAGATCCATTATTCATTTTAACAGATGTTCATTTTCACCAAAATTATATTAAAATTGAATGCACCAAGATCGGGGTACATGACAAAACATATCAACATAATCACACTGACAACGGAGTGCACAATACAGCCTACTAACATATATCACCTTTGTCATGGAGAAAAGATGTCCAGCTAATAAAATATAAAATGATTTCCAGTCACAACCCCAGCCTTTTTCACATAAGGAAATCTCCACAGGTATCCTCTCTTCACATTTATCTTTGTGACAAAGATAAGTCTGGGGACATGAAGAATGCTACAAGTATGCAAAGGGTCTAATAATTTACCAGTGTGAGAAGGTCATGCACAACTTTCTGTACACATCACGACCAGTCAACACTTCAAGAATTTTTTAAACACGATCACGAATCAAAGACTTATGCACCAGAGGCATGTAGAACCAGAATCAGGTCACATTACAAAGAAAGCTTGTCATACACATCTCTTTCCAACACAGAATAATATCCATGACTACTGGTGGCACTCTCACTGTATTAAACGTCCGACTGAACCTGTTACACTTAAGAACAGAAGCCTGTAAATGCATCTTCAAGATGACTAGTCCTTATGAACGAAATTCCAGCTGGAAAAGGAAACACTGGTGGGGGAAAAACACAAGACCAAATTGTTAAATTTTAAAAGCACCAGACTGCCTGGTTCCTGTCTTCCTATCCAACAGCTGGAGGCCAAACAGGAGGTGGTTTTCTTCATGCCGACAACAAAAGTTCTGCCACAATGTGCCAACAGTATATCTGCAGACCTAAACTGAAATCTTGACTCCTTGTGTAGATGGCACCGTTGCTCCCCTGTTCAGGCGTCTAGTTCTGAAAAAGAAAGAGCCACAAGAATGAGGCACTTTCCTTCATAAACACTTACTGTGTATATATGTGTGCCTGCCTGCATGTCACTTTTGTGTATCCGAATGTAAATCTGTGTATATGTGTCTGTGTACATATTTCTGAACAACACATAAATCCGTATATACATACAATTGTGCATGTCTGTAAAAAGAGAAAATGAAAGTGCATAAAAGGAAAAGAAAAACCACACAAAACATGCTGCATTAACACTGTATGCCCCTAAACTGGTTAATTTTTTCTTAAAGTGTAGCTTTCAGATAGCCTCTGCACCGGAGATTGCCGAAAACTTAGCAGAGAGCACAGCAGCCGTGGCGACGTCTTCCCTAGAAGGACAAGCTAGGCGTACTGTTGTTAAGTCTAGACCAGAGTGTAGCTTTTTACAATGAGTTCATGAGAATCATCGCGCGACTCGTTATCGGGTTGTTCATATTATGAGGAAATGGAAGACGGATGAAAAGATTTAAATCCAATATATGTTTGAGACATTAGCTTCCTGGAATGGCGAGAAGAAACACGTGCTGTTTAGCTCAAGACACAGATTGCCACAAAGAACGCAATGAAAACATGACACACTGATATGACAGATTTTTTTCGTTTTCGATGTTAAAATGTTCTGATTTTATTAATAGTAATTGTCATTATTGTTTGCACTCCTTAGGATCTTGTCATTATTGTTTGCACTGCTTATGATCTATCTATATGACGCCTTAAACTGTCGATCAGAATCGGTGGAATAAAAATCATTGATCAGTGTATGGTAGACACTATCAGCAAATCATGTCAATCGCTTGTAACTGTGGGAAGAATATATGGAAATATGGAAATACTGTGGCCTAAATTTGTTATCCTCATCTTTAAAACGCACTGAACACATATAGATCTCGCGTGTCCTTTGTTAAAGTCTTTTTTCTCATAGTTTGCAAAATAAGTTCCATAGTAGCCAAGATTGTAAGAAAACAGTCAAGAGAAAAAAAAATAAACGAAATAAAGTTAAGGTAAAAGTCAACAGGAAAAAAGTGAATGTCTTTCACTATCCCCCCCCCCCCATCCATCTGTAAAAAGAAGTCAAACACTTGTTTTAACTTTTCCCCTTTGACTTATTTTCTCAACCACCTTCACTCATGGTCTGTGTTCGGAACTAGAGATTTGAAAAGAGAGGTCAATATCATTCGTGCATCATTCCCTTCCTTGAAGATTTTGCACCAAACAGGTAAGCGGAGCACAGATTGTTATGCATGCACACGCAAAGAACGCTAAGTCTTCAAAAATTGCACATAAGTGATCACAACAACCACATCACTGTTTCGATGTGAAAAATGTGGAACTCATAATAACATGGAATTTTATAGAGTGCGATATACTGGCAATATGCAGGGTGCCCTGGATTTTACACAATATGGATAAGCAAAACAACGAACATATAAAAACACTACACAAAACCTTTACAACATACACATTACAATGATCGAAAACGTATAAGTACAACCATAAACTATTAACGAGACAACCATAAAACAGAGGACATAAATTAAACATGAGTAAAACTTGTTTAGAAATACTATAAGCATGATAACCAACGCCAACAATAGTACAGACTAAAGTACTGAAACATAAGCGCAACTACCTTAGTGGTAAATTGAACAGATAGATACAGATAAAGTGCTACATTTTCACTTTTAATGTTACTTCAGCTCCTCCACAACAAACCCATGTACCATCTTCTAGCTTCACTCGGCTCCGTTCTGTAGGCGACATTACTTTTGCGACTTTTACCAAAGATTTTATTTTTTTGGCGTTAGTTTCGAACTTGACTTGCAAACGCAAAATCTGCTTATTAATAAATCTCAGTAGCGACAGATCACAACTCCCTGATAGAAAAGTTGAGGGTTTACACCATAGATGTTAATAAAATATTTGAATTTGTGTTCTTTCTTGACTGGAAGTTTTGTATCCAGAAGCTACACTTTAAATCTTACTTAAAAGCTTGGTAAAAGCAAGAAAAAAGATCAATGATCACTCAATAGTATTTTTCTAAAAGATCTACCATACTTTTCTAAAAACCTGACATTCTGAAATTATCAGCACTTCATTTAAAATTTTGAGTGTTAATGTAAATTGTACTAGAATTCTGAAGTCACCGTCAAATCTGACCACACCAGACAAACAATGTAGAGTGGTACAGGATATTTGAATTAAATCTGTATTTGCCAAATAATGGCAAAATATAAATATTTGCATGTAAAGAATAATCAAATATTTAAATATAATGTGTATCTTGGACAAGATTACACAATACCCCAACCCATTATTTAGTGATAATCGACCTAACCCAACGTTCAAATGCTTGTAATCATTAATAGTAATTATGATAATAGCTAGATTTTCATAAACTCAATATAATAAATATGCCTTGCTGTTAGTAAGTGGTCCTATTAGCGCATTATAATGAATTACTTGTATTTGCACTTGGTCTCCCTAAACACCAAATATTCATATTCTGCCAAACATCGACAACATTTCAATGGGTTCAGCCCTACACAAATGGTAAAAAAACTAAAAGCATTTCCTCTTATACTGACTTTTTAATGAATAATCTGAAAGTCAAAGTAAACTATGATCAATAAATCCTAGTAAAGGGTGGTGTGCTGCAGAATGCACAATACACAGGTTCTTAAAACTTTATGCACTGAAGCACTCATACAGCAACTATGATACACATCCAAGGTTAACTGTGAATATGCTCCAAAAAATATGCAAACAACCAACATCTCGGCACACAGCATGCACAGGTGTACAGTGCATCGTGTCTACGCTGAGGCAATGGACATCACTGGATCACATTTTAAAGTAACACCTAACAACCAGATCTATATATATATTTTTAAAAAGTCAGAAAATTACAGTAAGACAAAGAGATCCACTGATAGAAAATTAATGAGGAACCCTCCCCAATTATACTGTAAATGATGCACACCACTTTATTAAATAAAAAATATTTATCAAACCAGAAAAGCCACTCCAGAAAAGGCAATGTAAAAAGGATCTTCAAGAATACCAAACAATGAACTAAGAAGTCATAAAGATGTGCTTCATAAATAAGTCATAAGGAAAATTTTCAGATGCCTTTTAAGATGATAATGATGTAAGTGACAGAAAGTCCCTCATGAAAGGGATGCAGTCAAAAAGTCCAGAAACTTTTAAAAAATCTTTTCAAGAAGTGCTCCTTGGAAATAATGATGGATGCATTTCACTCTGACAGCAAACATGAAGTTCTCTTCATAAAAACATCTGATTTTTAGTCATCCACCAAATTTCTATACAGCAAATTTCAGGAATCTACAGAGCATTAAGTTACTATGTCAAATGTCCAGGCTTATGGTGAAAATGCATGGGAAATGTGGTAAATATTGAATGACTATAACAATAACCATGACATTTATAGTAAATATGACAAGCATGCACTGAAAACTGACATTCTCCAGGGCCAGATCAACATCGCATAAAAGCACAAACTACAGAAAGTAAAGGTATACAGCATGGACCACAGAGAAGATGACATGCACACATGCGCCCCACACTAGGGCAGCCATGCAACCAGGCAAATGCACAGATGAACACCTGTTGTTCCTAGATCCTCTATAATGCTCAGACCTGTGGAAGACGTGTGGAGAAACTGCACCTTGAGTCATGGTCACCTACCAATACACATATACATGTATACAGATACAGCATCAGAACCAAATACGTACTAGTCCACTGGGTGTGGCCATGTGTACAAGGCTATAACTTTCACCAAAGTGTTAACATTTTCATACCTCCTTTCTAAACCATAAAGAAAAATCATAAAACAGCAGAAGCACCCATGTGCAAAGGGTACATTATTCTGAAAGTTTTGCAATATATGTACCTTCAATCACAGTCCCACCCACAATCACCCTGCTTCTGCAGTCTCATTGATATGCACAGACCACGGAGTTTAATATAAATGGAGAGCGCCTGGTGCGAGGCCCCGCCAAGACCCCATGTTAGTAGGACCGGCCCAGCATGCAGCAGGAGAGCAAGCAGGCGGCAAGCTTCAATTACAGCCAAATCACAGAGCATCAGCTCATTTGTTTGTGCTGTTTGTTGACTTACTTTCTTCTGTCAGAATTATAACTATTACCGATATTGTCACATACAGTTAATATATTTTACTGTTTCTATTTTTTTAAAAAGAAAACTAAGTTACGGAATACATTTTTGCTATAGCATGGAATTATTTTTGTCTATACATAGTACCTCAGCTCTGAATCCTCTTATGGATGCTTCACTCACTTAAACCAACAATGTTAAAAGATGCTAGCAGTTATCAGTACTCTGAGAGAGAGAGAGACAGAGAGAAACAATATAAGCCACTTTATCCAGGCGCACTTTTTGTACATTAATGATTTATTGCCTTATTGTCCAAAATTGTGTTCAAACACCAACACTTATGACAAAGGTTCATACATGCACAGACACACATTTTCATGTTTGGAGTATTGGGTGCGGTTAAACGTTGAAGTGATGCCAAATACAAATCTACAAAGTACTGAAATCTAGTTTCATTAGTTATTTATAGTGTGATTAAGTAAATATTTTTAAGGTGCTATAAATACAACATATTGTACCTGTACAACTGCCAGTCATCCTGAATTCTCAGACTCACAGCATAACGTACAGAACAACTACACTGTAGGCCTGCTACATTTTCTCTCTCTCTCAACTGCTAGATACCCACTCAGGGTAAATATTTTCATCAAATGTCTTCGCTACTGGTTTCAACTTCTACAAATGCAGAGTGAAAGAATCCCACGGATAGCAAGACATGTTTGGGAATGTCAAAGGGTTTTTGAGATATTTTAAACAGAGGCTTACGGATAATTGGCATAGAAGTATCTCAGCAAAAGGAGTCTTTGGGGTAGATCGTTAATCGCTCATTTAATTCATCCTTTTCACTCTGTAGTTATCTCTATGATCTGAACCATGTAGGGGTTTACTGTGTAGTTATCTCTACGATTTGAAGCATTCTGCCTAAGTTAAAGCCCCACCATTTGCGTTTTGTTAACCTTAATACAAATCTAGATGCTCTGTCATGTCCATTTTGCCCAGGCATTGTGGAATCTGAAATACATTTTATGTTTTGCTGTCTGAAGTACAATGACTTGGGAGACAAGCTTATCCCACACAAATATTTTCAGCTTCCATCACTGGTTCATCTGGGTATGCTACTGACTAGTAGTAGCAAGTATATAACTAAGAACGTTGCTAACTTTATTTACAAAGCTTTCATGGTTCGCATATCCAGCATTTTGGGCACTTTAGAATTTTATCTGTAAGAATGGTTATGTATGGCTATGTATTAATGTATAGTACTTGCTATGTGATTGTATATGTATCTGCATGTCATAAGACAGCCTGGCAAGGTGTGTGTGTGTGTGTATATATAGTTCCTCCTTTGAAATGAGCCGTGGGCCTGATCAATAAAAACCGAATCTCTCTCTCGTGCACTGTTCATCTTGTTATGGGCCTGAGGCCTAACAAACCTTTGAGTCTTGAGTCTGCCTACTGAATACAGACTCATAAAAAGCACTGCTAAATTTGCAAAAAGTAACAATTACTGTTGTTTGAACAAAATAATTTTAGACATGGTTTTCTGGACAGTCTGGCCAGTTATTCTTGCGTTGTGTTGTCTCACCAGATGATGCACACATACCTTGCAGTAGGCACAGGCTACTGTTCTGATCAGAGAAAACATGTGGTTACAGTCGAATCCGGTTAATTGGACCACCGGATAATCGGATCAGCCGCTTATTCGGACCAAATCTTAAAGAACAGAATCTTAATTGTAACATAGGGCATGTTCTTGTAATCGGACCAGCCGGTTATTAGGACCAAAATCATCGCGTCCCGACGTGGTCCGTTTAACTGGATTCGACTGTATTGTAGAGAAAGCATTGACTCGCTTGTGACACCGAGCCTCCTGAAATGGCAAGCCAGTAACTTCCTGTGGCGACACCGTTTGAGCCTTATGCTCTCTCCAGTTATATTTAACTCCGTGGCACAAACCGATGAAAGATTTCATGACCAAACATTAGAAATATATTTAGACAAACTGTCTACAGCAGGGCAATCTCTTTCAACATTTTTCTTCTTTTGGTCACACTAAACTCTGCCACACAATCACATTCTCATGAGAAATCAGAAGAATGGTGCATTTTCCCAAATTTTATGGAAAAGGCATTCCATGTTGCTGGTTGAAAAAGTGAGCATAAGCCATGTGTTCAACAATGCGCCTTCACTCATCCTGACCACAGTTGGTGCACATGAAGGAATGCACTTGGTTCATGACCACAGAGAACCCGAACATCTTTTGTGATGTTGGCAAAATTGTCAATCCTGTAATAGCAATTCTGACACAGAAAACAGCTAATGGATCAGCCATTCCATTTCACACCCCTTAACTCAATCGTGACGGAGAATCCTACCTAGAGTAGGTCCTGGGAGGCCGGGGCATTTTTAGCCTTTTTTCAAAAATTCATTAAAAAATCCCCCAAAACAATAAAAACATGATTTAAAATTGCTAACTAACTACAATAAATGAAGAAAACTCATTTCTTACCGTGTTTCTTGGACCTTGTTTCATAATTTTGTAAATCCTTTGATGGAAACACAACTGAAGTTGAAGAAATCAAAAAGTCCTCGCCATTCAGTCTCAGTGTCTGTTCGGTACTCTTTACTACACGTGCTCGCTCGTTTTTCTCTTCGTAATCACTTTCTTAGGTCTTTCAGGCACAAATACCCTTATCTACATCCACTTTATCACAGTAAATTTGCGAAAAAATGTCATTTTCCTCTTTAGCGTGTAATTTGAAGAGCAAATCTAGCATTTCTCAAGTGACAGACCACATGTGGACACCCCCTTCAAATTATTGCCGGAAACGGATCTCGTTGACAGTTTAAAACACAGAAAAGGGAAGCAACTCGTGAAGAAATGATTCAGCTTTCGATTGTAAGAGTTTTTTTCCCTTAAAAGATTAGCAGATGAAATTTTAAAAATCATAATTCGAACGGACTTAATCTCGCCCGAAAGGCGGAAACGTAGTGCCAATGGAGCGGGCTGTCGGTTTATCGCACGGTGTCAAAGAGTTAATCACACCACGTCAGAAACAACACCTATGGATCCTACTATTTTTAGGATAGTAAAAAGCTGCATGTTATATCTAAGCAGCCGAACTGTAGATACTCCACCATAAACAGGTATATTTTAATTAGAAATCTGCTATTAAACTATTTACCAGTAGCACATATTTCAAAATGCTATACATATTAACATGCCTTTAAAGCTATGAACTTCAGTTACCTCCAACTTGCACCATGTAAATCTAGAAGAGAAGCTCCTTGCTGAAAGTGGTCTAAAGGGAAACAACTGTGTGTAATTAGTAGCTGAGTCAGTCATATATATATATATAAAGGGTTGTTTCCCTTTGTCCGTGAATCATGGTTTTCGCTGCGGGAAAACAAAGCTGGACCCATAAACCCTCTCGGCTAGTCACACGACATCTCAAAGATAGCGGCGTGCCCCCAAAAATGCTGGTCGCACAGGAAAGTCCTTCTCAAACATGGCCTGCAGTCATCGAGTTAACTGCTCATTTTTTGGCAAAGATAAACTTCAAACTGGATCGCACATGAATTTCATGGTGACAGTAGCATCATGGCTGTGATCCTACTGCCCTGTGTCTAATGCGATTTGTTCCCACTACACATAATTGTAGCTGTGAGCAAATCTGTTTATTAAAATAGACTAACAGATGTTCATTAAAGACAAGAAAAACTCTTGTACTAATATTTTCCTTGTTACAGATTCTACCTTGTATCAATAACAGTTTTTCAAGTGCGGTTTTTTTTAAAATGCAGCTGAGTGAATTTTGGAGTGTTGTAGTGACCTTAACGAGTTAACAACAGATAGTTTGCCTAATCGCTAAAGCAAAAACTAAAAAGGTCATGAGCTTTACTCAGTCCTACAACAGTGAATAAACAAATACTTTGCACAAAGACTTAAGGAAAAGCCTTTATGAATCCTGACCTTGGGGAGTTCAGAGGACTGCTCCCGTTGACCTTTCCTCCTCTTGGTTGATCTCTGACAAAATTGCGGCATGTGGCAAGCTTAGCTTCTAAGGCCTGCAACACATCAAGAGATGTGAAACCTAAAACTTTATGACAAGCAGACATGACATCACTTCCCTTAATATCAAAATTTAAGATAGCGTCCTTAGTCTGTGAGGCTGCAATGGATGTGACAGACAAAAGGCTTTAAAGAGCTCTGCCTTCTTCACAAAGGCACTATTAAAGAGAGAAACAAGACCAATTTCAATGCAACCAATGTCCTGCAAAATGCTCTTCTAATTATTATTATTTCTCCCTCATTCGCATTACAGTATGATCCGCATCAATTGTAAGAGAACAATACTTAATGATGACCTCCATTTAACAATAATACAAAAAATGCAAAGTTCTGTCATTAATTAATGTTGCTGAGCAAGGCAGCCATGTCAAAAGTTAGCATGTGTCAACAATAAGCCAGAGCTTCAACTTCCATGTAAGGCTGCAGCAAATGGGAGCAGGACAGCCCTGTGTACCGTAGCACCACCAAACCACTTTACCTGAACTTGAGGCACTAGAAAGGATGTTGGGCATCAGGACATATTCTCGAGCACAACTTAGCATTTCTTTTGCATTGCCTCAACTTCCAGCAAAAGCTACTATGAGTGCCTTGCTGTAGGGTACACAGGGCAGGGTATAATGTGCAGGCAAATCTCACAAGCATCAAGGCATAGCTAACCCCATCTAGTGGCTCCTCTTTCAGGATGTTATGGGCATGCTAACACTATTAACACAACGGGTTCTGTTTGCATACATCCATACACCTTCTAGACACTGCAGAATGGCGACTTACATAATGATGAGCAACAACCAATCTGGCTCTTGTTCCAGAATGCCATGGAGCTAAAACAACTGAAGGAGACTACAGGATCTCTCTGTAACTTGATCTACTATTTCACTTCAATGATAAGCAAATATGCAACAACTTTAAAACGAAGGATCAGAGGACCAGGTTCCACCTGCATTAATGGCAAGGCACATTTCATCACTACATTAGTATTAACACTATTAAGGATATTTTTAGAGTCTTCTGCCTGGTCAAGACAGCAAATGCACAAACTTGCCAAGAATTTGCATGTCCACCATGCATTCAAACACCATGCTTGCATAGCACTTAGTCTGATCAAGCAAATGCCTTGACAAATGCATAGAAAGATTACAGCCTTTACCCCCTCTGTCTCTCTCTTTATGTCTGAGTTGCCTGAAAACTGACAGCAACAACAGACACATAATGAAGCATATGCAAACTTTGTCAAATAAAAATGTAACAGTGTTTCCCTCTTTCCAACCCCAATTTTAGTGAGAGGATATGGGACAATATCAGATATATTTCAAGTTCACAATAATAAAGTTATAATTATGGGAGCTGGAGGGGAGGGGGGACTTCTTTTAAATGCAGAAGACATAATACACAGTTCATTTTTTCCCCATTTATAGCCACCAAGAAGGGTCAACTGACTATATATAGATATCACACAATGCAGAACTGCCTCTTCAGCCATACACCCCTGCTTTATACCCCTCAATCTCTTATAAGTCTATATTTCCTAAGAAATACTATAGTTGGAAATCTTGAATTGCTAATTTATTTCAGCAGATTCTTTTTGAGCAAATTTAATTTTCATTTTGCTTAATCAGAAACCACATTAAAAGTTTTCTTTGTTTAAAAGCAACTCATATATATATATATGCTACAGCTCTCACCCAAATGGTATACAAAAACTGATGACGTGGGCATGGAACAGAACTAGTAGGAAAGCAAAATCATCCCATAACATAACATGTACATATGTTGCTAAAGATAAAAGTCAAAGCTTTAATGTCAAATGACTGCAGCCCCTGGCTTCACAAATGATGCCTATAAATAGCATTATCACTACAACCCTGTGAATTTTGTGCATTTTTACACATGGATAGTGTCAGCCTCACTTCCTGAAGGTACTGGGATGGGGAGGCCAAGAGGCAAAGAAAAAATGGGTACAAAGAACTGCAGGTAAACAGGGTGTGCAGCAGGTGTTCAAGTGAAAGGATGTCAAACTTGCCTTCAACTAGTAGTGTTTTAATATGTGTTACCTAGAAGCCAGATGAGAAAAAACTGCAATGAAAACAAAGATGGCTTCTTGCTACAAACACACCTTGGCAATCCCCTTGGCCCCCTCCCACCTTCCCTACCAGTAAAAGGAGAAAAAAATTCCATGCATATTGGTGACTGCATCCATGCATTTGCACATGCATACCTGATATGTCACATCCTAACACATCTTTGGATACAGATGAAAAGATAAATTTCTCCTGTTCCTAAAGTATGATCCCACAACAATGAAATTTTTTTTAAAAGGAGAACAGCTGTAGATAGGGCTGTGTGCACAAATGAGCTGCGTTGTCATTCGTTCTGTGTATGTAGTACTCAAATAAACATAACCACAAACAGCATAAAACACTGATTATAATATAATGCAGTTCACACTAAGCACATGATGAAGTGGACAGACTCCAAAAGTTCATAAGACATCTGTACATACTTACCCCAACTTTTCGTAAAAGATCGCCAACAATATTGAGTGCCGATATTCGTGCTGATGGGGTTAGTGGGGTAGTGCCATTGCTAGCTGGTATGCCTGAAACATCATTGTTCAAATCAAATTTTTGTAAATTTCTCTGCAATATTCTTCTGTAATATTTCCCTTCAAATACCCACCCAACCTCTACCTCCCAGCCTTTCCTAGCTATGAGCCACCCTGACCAAAGAACCTTATTCTGAAAAGTTTCAAATTTGGCTGTTTAAGCAGAGTTTTATGAATTAAGAACTGAGGTAGCATAGATAACTTCACACTTTTGAGCAAGCTTCCAGCCCTGCATTCGTCACTTTTAAAATGGCTCTGAAAAGAGATTATCATAAGTCTAAGCAAAGCCCATTTTCTAGATTAGGTAATCAGAACTGAAGAGCATCCACAGAGAGGAATCTGTAATTTCAAAACAAGAGGCCCATGAATTCTCTCCAAAGAAGAATACGGGCCCACAATTTCAAATAGTGTCCACTCAAACTACAACCCTCTCTACCACTCGGCACTTCTTTTTTGCTGTTAGTGTAGGTACATGATACACTTTTCCATCAATTAATCCAGAACACAAGCTTATGTTTGGGTTTTTTTTTTTGATTTTGAGAAATAAATCCACTCTGTAGAGAAACAAGTTCACAGATAATGTATGCAGTTTAAGAATCAAAACCCTCAAAGGAAAATAAGAAAAATAATTGTGTTTACATTACTTAAATAGTCTTTTCTCCAGTGCCAACTCTTTTCTTGGGTTTATGAATTTGCGAGTCATTTAAAATCAGATAATGAAAATGTTGTCCCTTGCTGCCTGTTTTATTCACATCATCATCCTGACTAATTTGTGCTTTACTGATCATATCAAAAAGCTACTGACACTAATGCTTTGCTGACAAAATGTACTGATGTTACACTACCTTAAATTACTTATGTGTACAGCAGGCAAATGGTTACAATGAACACGAAAGTTGTGCACTGTGCTTGGTTAGCCCCATCGACCACAATCATGTTTGATTTCTTCTGCAGGATATTTGAATTCAAACACATAAGTTAAGTGAGTGAACTGAGCTGCACACTTTGTTCTCTTGCACCTCTACCATAGACTAAAACACGGGAATAACGAACACGTTAAGGTGCTCGCAATAATGACAGCTGTTGCGAGCTCCATAAAACAAGAAGCACTTCCACTTCATCTACATGGTAACAATTTGTTGACCAGTTGTTGCTGTTGGCTCCTCATGAGAAGGCGAAGTAAAGGTGTAAATGAAACCGAGTTATATTTCAACGAGTTCCGCACTCCCACAAAAAGAGTTACCAAATAACTGCCAATCATGGGGCACTGTCAATGACACATTCCAATGTCAGCTTTGGACTTCACACAGCCCAGTGTTTGTTTTCCCCACAAAATG
>SMGT01012690.1:237818-257806 GCA_004794575.1 Lanistes nyassanus
TGTGTTTACATTACTTAAATAGTCTTTTCTCCAGTGCCAACTCTTTTCTTGTGTTTATGAATTTGCGAGTCAGTTAAAATCAGATGAGGATGGGAAATCAACAGCCTGAAGTGAGGTTTGGTCTATGGGATAACTTTGTTCAACTTCATAAAATTCATAATGAAAATGTTGTCCCTTGCTGCCTGTTTTATTCACATCATCATCCTGACTAATTTGTGCTTTACTGATCATATCAAAAAGCTAATGCTTTGCTGACAAAATCTACCGATGTTACACTACCTTAAATTACTCATGTGTAGAGCAGGCAAATGGTTACAATGAACACGAAACTTGTGCACTGTGCTTGGTTAGCCCCATCGACAACAATCATCTTTGATTTCTTCTGCAGGATATTTGAATTCAACCACATAAGTTAACTGAGTGAACTGAGCTGCACACTTTGTTCTCTTGCACCTCTACTGTAGACTAAAACACGGGAATAACAAACACGTTAAGGTGCTCGCAATAATGACAGCTGTTGCGAGCTCCATAAAGCAAGAAGCACTTCCACTTCATCTACATGGTAACAATTTGTTGACCAGTTGTTGCTGTTGGCTCCTCATGAGAAGGCGAAGTAAAGGTGTAAATGAAACCGAGTTATATTTCAACTAGTTCCGCACTCCCACAAAAAGAGTTACCAAATAACTGCCAACCATGGGGCACTGTCAATGACACATTCCAATGTCAGCTTTGGACTTCACACAGCCCAGTGTTTGTTTTCCCCACAAAATGCTGCTGCCTCTGCGGCTTTATAATTATTTTGACAGGCACCAGCCCACCCTCAACTTGAGTTATACACTCATACAAAAACCTTTGCAGGAATAGTGCAAGCTGCATCCTGGATTCCTCTCTGCTAGAGATTTCCAGAATTAAGAAATACAAAAGCGAATTGCCTCGATTGGCTGTTGGAGTGGTGGGTGTAGTCGGGGTTGCTGCCAACTGTTGTGCCCCGTCATAACCACTGTCACTCATTCGTGTGCCATCCACTCTGTCACTTGGGCTGTCTACTTGCTTACCAGAAACTCGCTGCTTGACATCAATCTCATGCTTGAGATCTGAACAGAAAAAAAGGACAAGTTTCAAGCTTTCAGCTTCACCAAGAGTTCTCACACTCTCTTTTGTTGCCATTTTGTGTGTGGGGTGGTGGGGGGAAGGATAAGCTGAGGAATAGAAAACTGTTTTCTCTACCTGCTAACTACTGCACAATCAGTACCTCACGAATGGCAAAGGGGGATGACCCTTAGAGCTGCCTCCTATACAATCTGCCATAAAATAAACCTGAGGAAGATTATGCTGCTGCAAAGTCTGACATCCTACTGATGAAACTTATCCATGAAATCGATTACAATAGATACAAATCTGAGAACAATTTTATTCTAATGGCACAGTGTGATTAGAAATATGCACGTAGCACAGGCTTGAGTCTCTATAATACACATAACATGGACAGTTCTATGTAAATCTGAAAATTAAGGAAAGGAGATGGTGTGCTGTGTGTGTGGAGGGAGGGAGGAGGAAATTTTATACATTTCTGCAAGGATAATGTAACCCTTGAATGTTCATGTTATAAGTATTTGAAGTTTAACATATTTACCCACAACAAAATTTCTAATTGTCAGCATCTGCTAGTTTAAATTTTAATTTCAAAACATGGCGTAGACACTTGCTAAAATCATGTAACGTCATGTTTTTACACATTTTTAAAGGTAATTTAGCCCAAGATTGCCCTTTAATAAATATTAGATGTATAATATACCCGTTTAGATTTAGCTGTCACTGTCTGCACATTCAAATCATGTGGAGCAGACAATGTCAGAAATGTTTTCAACTTTTCTGCCACTAAGTGTACATTTAGGAAATAGCAAGCATCAGATAATTATAAAAGTGTATTTTGGCATTACGTTTGGTGTTACATTTTCCCTTAGAAACCTCGAATTTAATTATGTCTGCGCAGACCTTTATAGGACAGAACTGAACCAATTTCCTTCCAGTCTTGACGAAGGGGTAATGCCTCAAAATGTCAATTGCCTGTTTTTGACTTGGCGCAGATAATCTGTTTATCTTACTGTTTTCACTCCAAGTAGAAGTCATTAGTTCTTGTAAATGACCTGATCAGTAATGCGCAACTTAAAAAAAAAAGCAGCAGGCAGTAAATTATTAGATTCGCTTATCTTCATGCTCTTTTGATGGTCTGGATTATTGGATGGACAAAAAGTTTCTTTTTGTCATTTGATCTATACTTCAACTGGGTGTTGCAAATGCGACAAAAAACCATTCCCAGTATGCAAGCCCAACAAAGATGGCAGGCACAAACTTGAGAAATGTCAAAGCAACTCTTTTGAGAGTTTGTACGACCTATCGGCACAGCATCTCTCGTTATCAGTAGTAATAGTTGTCGGCGTATGAGTGGAAGAGATAAATGGTCACAAGAAGTTATTACGCAATTATGAACAAACATGAGTGCAAAACTTTATGATACTGCAAAAGCAGAATATCAGGCATAAGGTCATGTAGGCTTAGCAATGTGGTGTAGAAATTAAGGTCTAAATTTACAAGAAGGGATTGTGGACAGGATAAATAGGGATTTTACCCTGGCATAAGTCCTAATGAATAAGCAATAATTGTGACTACAGGTGCTTGCCACGATAGCTTGTCAGCAGCCATCTACTTTTTAGCGTACATTGCCGATTTACATCCAAGTTAGCCTTTTCTGTTTGCTGAAGCTGAATAGGTTACTAGAGGTCTACAACAGAGAATGCAAAACACAAATGGATTTCTCCTTGTCTGCTGGAGAATGTCACATTAAAAACAGAACACCAACCACCTCACTACTACTGCCTTTTTCTTTTTTTTTTGGTATTGCAACTTAAGAAAAAACGCATTTTCCGTCTCAGATTTATGAGAATGAATTTAAAAAATGGTTTTCTGTCTCTAGAAAGCAGAGAAGCACCCATCATATGCTTGATATGCCAGACATAGATCTGGGATCAAAATCACAGCAAAGCTGCCAGACATCTGGTAGCTGATATTCGAATTATAACATCTGCGTTATCGTTCTAAATCTCTCTCTCGGTCTCAATGCCTAATGATATTCCTCAAATGATGGCATCTGACCATTTATAAACAAGTCTAAAGATACAATGACAAGAATATTACAAACCTCTGGCCTCATCCTTCAAGCGTTGCACAGTCTCCAGCAAAGTTTCCTTGTCATCTAACTCACTCTCCAGAAATGCATTTCGTTCTATGGCCTGGAAAATAAAAAGGGCAATCAGACCCAAGCACAGTCCATTCCAGCGAACAAAAGGCTCTGCTCTCACACTCCATTCAAGCAAAAACTTTGCTATTAAATTCCATTCTAAAGGCCATGCCAGACGACACGAACAAAGCCATAAACAGCTCGCTACCGAGCCAAGAGTTGCTCACAACCGAGTTGCTCGCCACACTGTGGTATGTCACATGGTGAATGTGTGCACGACAGCCGTGACATTCTTTTTCTTTCCCGCTGGCACCACCATCACCACAAACACAAGGGATACAAACCACAACAAGTGGGTATAAGTTAAAGACAGGAAAGGCTTGTACTCATTGATATAATGTAAAAAAAAAATAGATATATAAATCCAATGAATAAATAATTATTCAGTCTCTTGTGGAGATGGTAAAACCCTGGTGCAAACGAATAAGAAGAGAATGCTGAGTTAAAGCCTGGGGAGTCATCTTGCTAAAGTGACCACTGTCATAACTGAGACCTTTACCCATCGGGTCCTCAACTTCCATTGGCTTCTACCTGCAAGCAGCTCGGTCAATTTAGAACCTTTGGTACCATTCTGAGCGCCAACAAGTGGCCACTTGGCAAGCTACTTGGCGCCATCTGGTATGGCTTTACCCTCCTGAGGGCAAGGCGAACATCTGCTCGCCTGTCATGGCCTTTACAAACGTTTTGCTCTCACACTCCATGCCAGAGTAGGGTTTCTCTATCATATGACTTACACACCATTACCCGACACCACTAACACTTTCAACAGGCTACAGTATATTTTATTCCTGCTCCCTATAACTCAGCCGTTCTTCTCTTGTTCATTACTTTAACCAGCCAGTATGGCCTACCGTTTTGTTACCCCTCGAAACAAACCAAATTTTCTCTCTGATAATAGGGTTTGTGGGATGGGAAGGGCCTGACATTTTGGTACTAAATACATCATGATAGACGCTAAAAAAAAAAAGCCTTCATTGTCAATCAGTTCCTGCTTATCCAACTCCTTTCATTTTTGCATACCTGGTTTAGTCGTAATTCAAAGTCTTCCAAAGACACCACAGTTGCTCTGAAATGCATAATAAAAAAATTGAAAGATGTAAGCAAAAACCCTGTAGTGACCTTTGCTCATAGACAGCATTGCCCAAAACACATGATCATGTGGTCAGAAATATGAAAGCATGCAAATATATTTTCACTGAGTTCCAGGGACAAATTTTTTTCCGTTCAAATGAAAAACATACAAGGACTGCCATTTCCTGTGGAGGGACCTGCGAATTTTTTGCAAGAAGAGTCCCAGGGAAATCAGTTTTTAAGGCTCTGGGGATCCCTGAATATTTTATAGCTTATCAGTACACTGTAAAAGTGAATAAGCATAACGTTACCACTACATTTGCATGGCTTCCAAACTACAAATGGCCTGCACCTTTTGGCTCTTTCTAAGTCATCATTTGCCTGCTCCAGCTCTCTGATGTATTTCTGGAGTTCATCTTTGTAAGCTGTTACTTCTGCCAGCTCATCTTCAAGCTCAGCTGCCTTCTTGTGGGTTGTACTTTGCAGCTTGTCCAGTTTTTCCTGAGAGAAAATAACAGAAGTGCCTTTCAGAATAAACAAAATCTAACATGACAAAAATATTCTCTCCACTGCCCCCACCCCAACGCACCTCACACCATGATTAACAATTTTACATGGTAATGTATTCTTATATTTTCTTAAAAAAACATGCATTTAGAACAAACACAAAACTCACCCTAAGGGATTCAACTTCTGTCTGCAGGCGTCCACAGTTGGAGTCAAGTTCTTTATTGCGTTTCTCTAACTGTTTCAGTTGTGCTTCCAACTCCAGTTCTAACTCCCTGCTACTGATCTGGTACTCTTCAAATTCTTCTTTTGTTTCTTCTAAGCTGAAATTGTAGAATGAAGTGAAAAGAATTTTTAAAAACATCAGCAACATATGCTTCCAAAATTCTGAAGAGGATTAAAAACCTGGAGGACCAAAAATATTCTGGAGAAATATCAAGAAAGCAAATGCAAGTGACACACACCGTAAGGAAAGTGACAAGAAATAGGTTAGGTACTCTCTTGCCTACAAAATTAACCATGGATCTAATTTTGGCAAGTTTCACTACTCTAAATCACACTACCCAAGGTCTTACATTCTACTTTTCTGACCTGTGTGCTAGATGCTCTCATCAACACTTTTCAATCATTTCAGTTCACCATCTCTATCCAAACGAAAAACTACTGTCATAATGGTAAATAGGTATTTTTTTTAATTTTGATTTTTTTTAAAACTGTTAGAGTAAACAATTTTCTTTACATGCACAACCAGAGTGACTGTTTATGACTATGAACTTAAGATCCAATTACTTTGCAACGCACAGTGTATTACTATTAGAGGTAGTATTACAGTGACTACAGCTTCCTTGTGGTATAAACACCAACAAAGTGGTAACATCCTCTTGGTGTTGTGTGTGCACATCAGCGCACGAAAGTGTGTGATTTTAAAAAGTTTTACAAGATATTTTAAATAAAGTATACATTACTAGTATTTTCATCAGAAAAGCTTTCTTACAATGGTTAATCAAGTGCAACTATCAGCCAAGAACACAGAGGTATCCACTGCATACTTTGATTGCATTTTTTTTTTTACTTCTTGGACCAGAGAACTTCACACTTTATCAAGGCACTGAATCAATAATTGGTGTTTCAATATATCTGCACAGTTTCTTACATAACCAAGAAGCATAAAATGGGCAGTGTTGCTGTTACACTACAGCATACTGTCCTTAGCTGTTAATAAGTTACTGTTGTTAGCATACTTTTCATGGAACAAATAGATCTGACTACAAATAGATCTGACAATCCATAAAGCAATAGTCAAATATGTATGAAATATAACTACAATGAACAGTACAGACAGAGCATGTTTACCTGGACTGGCTGAAGGGAATTTTTGCTGTGGCACTATGATTAAGTACAAGTTTTTTTTTAACTTTTGTTCTCCCCAATTTGTTTTTCTTTAGGTCAAACATTTTGTTGAATGAGATTTACACTGCAAATAGATCATCTATTCTCCTTAAAATCGGAATATCAACTGTAATTCTAAAATTATCATTAGTTGCAAAACTGAAATTCGGTCGTTCTCTCTGGGAAACAAGACCAATAAGTGAATAACGGAACAAAAGAGATCTTTAAAACTATATTCCGTTTTTTCAGTAACACCACTTCTTGAAATATTTTGAATATATATGAACAAACTACTTACTCTTGTTTCAGCTTTTGGGCAAGACTCCTCCAATGTGCAATTTCTGCATCGGAATTTGCGAATCTTTTGGCATCATCCATGATAAAACACTTGATGGACACCCAGGTATTTCAATCTCTCATATCCTACGAACACCATCAAAACTCCCCGCAACTGAATATGAGACAAGGATGATGGATGGTCTATTAAAAAGTTTATATAACGTTTTGCTGAACTTCACACAAAGATACAGCATATGCTGTAAAACACCGGAGAAGCCTCTGACTGAGTGTGAATCTGAATCATTCGGCGTCTGACACTAAGAACTGTGTCGGGTCAGTTCGAAATGTTTTTGATCAAGGAATTACATAAGCTATAAGAAAGAAATGTACTTCCCTGATAACTGTCGAGTATTGTACTTTTTGGTAGCTATGTCAAATATACTAGTATATACTACCTAGTAGTAACGAAATCGTAGATAGCCAAAGCTAATGTTTGTCTACCACTGTCTTGCGTCTGAGCGGAAGTTGTAATGACAATATGGCTAGAAAGTAGTTCCAAATGCTGTCTCCTTGTTGTCAACGCTTAGAATGCGGAAGAACTAGCATGCCTCAAAATTTTTGGACCAAATAATTATCGAAAACTTAGCTTTCAAGGACTCACCATCTTTTTTATTTATTTTAAATTCTAAATATCTCTACAGTGAGCGATTTGTTTATAGTTCCACGTCATCTGCAATAAGATGTTCTGTACCCCTCCTCCCGTTAAGAAAAAAGTCCATAAACAGAAAGAATATATTTCATCAACGTTTATTATTTTCAAAACCATGGACGTAAAGTGTATTCCTCTAGACTGGAATTGTAATAGTTCCAAACTATTGATACAACTAGCCATATGAAGGGAACACCTGCACGAACTTTTGAAAATCAAGGGAGGAAAATGGTTTATGCTTACGAAAAGTGAGAAATTATCGTTTTCTCCCTTGCAATAACAGCGGCAATCGAAGAGGCACGCTGCATTTTTTTTAAAAAAAAGGGAGTTTATCTTATCAAACAGCTCTCGTGGATAACGCACTATAGCGATGTTTACACAGGGCGAATGGGCCTTACGACCACTCTTATGACCGGAAGTGCAGATACGAACGCTCATATGCAGTCTCGGTGGTCGGCGTAAGGGTCCTGAGGGCGAAGGCCGTATAGGGACGCATAGTAAAAAAAATAATAATAATCATTTGTAAATCACAAAACGCCATAATTAAATTTAGAATCCTTAAACGTGTTTCCTCAGTGGGGAAAAAGACATTTCCGGGCAGTATATATGCAATGCACGCAACAGCAACCCTCGTCTTTCGATATGCATATCTCCCTGAATAGCCACGAGAAGACACAAATAGCCACGAAAACCCACCAGACGCCACGGTTTTAGGTCTACATGTGTGAGCAAAATCCACTTTTATAAGTATTTGATGTATAACATACCAAAAATTGACATTTTGATACTGATGTTGTGAAGACGAGTATCTGAAATGTCGTCTGCTCCTCTGGTACGAATCTCCTTCATTTGGAAACATAAATCACCTCCACTTCTAAAGATATCATGAAGCCCAAATGACGGTTTTCAGGATGGAAATGTACTACAACAATTCACCTGTTTCAGGAAGTAACCCATAATGTACTCGAAATATACACTTATGTACAAAAAATGTGAATATATGTTTGAAATAGCAGTGTATGAGCATGGTCGCGAAGTACCTCCGTTTCGAAACATCGCGCACCATAATTTGATCTCTATATGATGTTTATAAAGTTAATATGAAACATAAATGTACTTTTTAAGCACACCTTGATCAGACCAAAATATATGATGCTTCTTTGTCGTGAATCAACTCCATTTCGCAACTCAGCGCAGTAATGCGATGTATGTGCGACAGGTATTATAACCCGTTAATGAATCCCTTGGCTGCACCTGTGTCAGTATTGGATGGTAGGTTCCTGTAACCGTATTGTATTTTTACAGTTGTAGACAACAAACATTTACCTTTGCCGTATTCTGCTTGTTGATGCTGTCAGTGCTAGATTTAACAAGAAGTAAGAATAACAATAACATCCTCCAGTAAAAAAAATCTTTATTTCAGTGTTGGTTATCGTGCTCACACACGCGCGCTCGCGCAAATAGTACATTAATGGCGAGCAAATGTTTTCCGTCTACGAAAATGTAATATAGTCAGGGGATGTGTAGGCACACCCAGGCGGTCGCTCCGACAACGATGATGGTGATGGGTTTCTTATACCGGGCAAGGACCTCAACGTTCCCAAACATACTGTACACAAATAAATTGCAAGAGTTAAGCAGAACAATAATGGAAGCAGACACGCAATGTCAGCTGTGTCCGAGATGACCCAACATTTCTGCTCTCATGGCATTACATCGCATGTACAGACCTTGGTGACCCGTGCACACAAATAACAGCCCTTTATAAGGGCTTTGATCAGTCCTCTGTCCTAGTGCGAAATCACCACAAGGTGGAAGCACTTTCCCTTCCAAAGCAACAGCTCAGTTCTGGTCGACTAGATGGCACCCTATGACAAAATGAAAATTCACCTAGAGAAAAAAAATTCAGCTTCAGATGTAAAAAAAATCGTTCCAATACTTCGGCATGGAGAATCCAAGCGACCGGCATACATTGGACATTGACAAAGTTAATCGTGTTCTGGAAAACTTTTCGGTAAGGCATCAACGGATTTCGTACACGCTTTATGATTAATTTAATCAATTACATAGATAGCGAAACATAGCGTGCGGTGCCAGTAAAGGTCAAGGTTTCTAATGGCGATCCTAAGAGATTAGCAAATTTTGTGTAAGACTAATTATTTCCAGTTATTCTGCGCGTTTTCAAGCTGCTGCCGTGCGGTGTTTGATTTTCTCAGAGACCGTATAATAGATATAGGATCTCTGATTTGTTAGAGAAAAGCGATAAAGATGGATCATATGGCGGAAATAATTCTACGCGTCTCTCTTGCGGAATTCGCACTATCAATTAAGTCGCAAGAAAAGTACACGTAATCACAAGGTAAGTTACTGTGTTAAGAAACCTAAGTCTACGACTCAGTCTATGCCATTTGTGTTGCATTATTACGAAATTTTAAAATGAAACCAATAGCAGAAAAAGATGCAAAAGAGAAAGCATCATCGTGGTTATGACTGTGCTGTGGCCGGCCAGGGGCGTTGAGCAGCATCCCACACTTCCAAAATGCAAACGCTCCGAGGGAAACGAATGTCAGTAACGTTTATTCAAGTATGTTTTGTCTTCAAAAAGCAGTTTGTTTGACCTTTCTAGGCAATACTCTACACCCCCACCACCACCCCCGAAACGCTGGTCACACCGAAAAGTCGATTCTTCTCAAACATGGCTGGCAGTCATTGTGTAGAAACAGCGTGAGGGAACGGAAAATGCGAAAGGACTTTATCTGTGGATCAAACACTCATTTCATTTTCCTTTTCCCCCGATTTTCTTCTTTTACGCTATATTTTAGATTGTGTTGTGGCCTGCCTGACGTGTGCTGTGGGAACTTGAAAGTGTGTATTTATTGTAGCGCTTCAATCATCCGAGATAAATTGCTTCCGATAGCTGCGCAGACATTCAGATACACAACTGGTTTGCAAAACTGGGCAAACGATAGCTTTCTGGACGCTTGTGGCTTTCTCAGGAGTTCTGATGGAGACTTGTGTGAAGTCCGTCCACTCTATCAAATTACCAAAGTTAGCAAAACTGTAGCAAAAAGAAGTGGTCCGAGACTAGACTCGATATAAGTTCGCTCTACATTTTTGTTTTTCGGTCGGCTGCACTAGTCGTTTGCCGTAACAGAACTCGGCGTTGAAGAGCTTCGGATGAATGATCCACTGGCCCAAGCCGATGAGGTCGAAGTCCACCGTGAAGTCGAACATCTGGCACTTGGCGTTGTTGGGCAAGCAGTACCAGTGGGGTTTTTCCCCCGCAGTTCCTCGTCAGGTTGTGCCTGCATTTGGGGTTCCGTTTCCTTCGCGCGCTGTTGCTGGTGCCATTACCGCTACCTTCCGGCGTGGAGGCGTCGTGGTCGTTGATGTCTGACGGTTGAGTCATCCGTCGTGTAGCTCTCGTACACGTTCTTGAGAAAATCGCGGTCCTACAAGTACACGCCACCAGCAAAGTCGAGCGCAACGAACTGTCCTGACGGCAGGTCGTCTTTTCGAGTTTGCGGGGGAATTTCACCTCCAGGGATATGTTGCCGTGGTACCTGTTCATCCAGGCTGATATCGAACACGTCAAAGTCGCGCTGCGTCACCGCCGGCTCTTTCAGCACCACCTTTTCTACCTGCTGGCCGTTCCGCAGCACGTTCATGATCAACTTGTAGTACATTTTGTGCTTGTGGGCAGACGCATGGCGGAAGAATCTTACTTCTGCTGATCTCGGCCTTTCGTTCAGGGGCAGAAGCGGTAAGAAGTACGTAACGGAAAGTCTTTTCTTCTGATTCAGCTGTACGTCTGCAAAGACATTGTACATTTTTACCAAAAAAATCGAGCTTGAAAAATTTACTGTAAACTCAACTCCGAATGTTGCGTTTTGGTACCCCGTTGTAGAACAGCGAAATCATATATTTTCAATCCACAAAAGTTGTAGACAAGGGCAGTCTGCATAAGGGATTATTGAATTGAACGAAATTTCTTTATTACGGAGCCATTGGCCTATACTGATGGGGTCAGTCTTGTGACGTACAACTAAACAGCGCCCAAAAGACTGCGAACGCGCACAGCAGCTTCAGAAACACGAACTGCCACACTGCAGCGACCACCGGCACCTCCTGCGTTTGCTGGCTGAGGAGCAGTTTCTGCTTGGGTGGCTTGACGTGACTTCTCGATCTCGCCTACGTTCTTCTTCCCACCCGAGACCTCTGAGCATGTTTAACGGGAAGCTCATCATGATTTTTAAGACGGAAAACATCAGCGCCGTTCCTTATCTACTTTCATGGCCAGAAACGTGCACTTGCAGCCCGGCCAAAAAAGATCCACTTCAAACTGCTCCCGAGCTTCTTTCAAGCCGTTCACTGTCCGCTCTTCTGAGCCTCTCTGCTTGCAAAGTAAAAGGGAAAAATTGGAAGAGTACTTTTAGCACGACCGTTGCAGGCTGGGAGTTCAGCCGAATTCACCACACCTCCCTGCGACGGCAGAGAGATATTGTACATTTTTAAAAAGTCAAGCTTGAAAAATTTATCGTAAACTTATGTATTCAGGTCCAAATGTTGCGTTTTCGTATCCCGTTGCAGAACAGCGATATCATCTATGTCTTTCTTCGACTTGTCTATCATCGAAATTAATTGATGTGTTCCATAAGAATTCGTAAGAGAAGGTACTGACTTCCAGCAGAAAAGCTGCGAATGGTGTCAGTGAGCGGCACTTTATCACGCGTTCCTTCTCCGTCTTGTTCTTCCGTGCTGTTTGGTTCTGCCGTCGGCGCGGGCGTCGTGCTCTGCACGTGGAAAGGCAGGCCTCGCAGTAGGTCGATGAAAAATCTCATCATGAAGATGGTGGGACCTTGCGGTAGTCCGAGCCCAGGCGCCCTTTCTTGTAGAAGTGGTAACTAACATCCTCATGTATGGCAGTAGTGCTATGGCCGTCTTCGGCAGATGCCACTTGCCCGAACTTCTCGTGCTGCTGGTCTGGTGAGCTGTGATCATAAGGGCTGAAAACAGGCGACTTCGACCGAAATTTTGAACAGGCCAAGCCTAACGTGCGCAAAGTATTGTGGGATGATGTCATCCCAAGCTAAGGGCTGTGATTGGTTGAATCAAGTCAAATGACATGTTTCTATTTGCTTGGTCTCCAGATTAGGAAATTTCCATGACCTTGGTGTGACGTATATGCCTAGAGCATGACTGGGTTTTCGTCTGCTCAAGCAACGTTGCTATGGTTCAAACTATCACGAAACTTTCACAAAACGATCGACCAGTGGTTGGGTAACCTCATTTATCATCACATTTGAGTACTTTCTATTGTTCATCCAACAAAAACGCGTTCAGAATTAAAGAAGAGGTATTTCTAAATCATTTTTGACCCAAAAACCCAATTGCCAAACAATGTGATTTGGGTAGATTTTTCACTACCACGGTTGGCCTTAATCCGAGAAGGAAGGACGACAAACTGCCGCGAACGATAAACGGGTCTGGCTCATAAGTCATGCCATTTAAAGTACATTGTTAAATATAGTGATACCTTACATTATATAACACTTAAATTTATAGCTGTAGTGTAGTAATTTTTCAAAGAATAATGGGGGGGGGGAGGTGCACCGAGGAATCCAATCGCATATGAAACTGATTAACTGGTAAGCAGAGATGAATTCACTGAAACTGTTGCATCTCCAACTGTGTGACAAGTGTGGGAACACGACAAGGACCATACGGCGTCGTTTTCCCACCAAATCCTTTGTCTACAGTCACAACATTGACATAATTAGACGCCTGTCTAGGCACAGATAATCAGTTCTCTTTAATGATTCGTCGTGAATCAGCCCTTACGGGGCTATTCATATCCAATAGCGGGCTAGGAGGCGTGCTCTGACTTCGGCGGCTAAGCTGGTGTTGGTGGAAGCTGTTGTTGTCCTGGCTGCTGTGGTTTGCTGTTGTCGCCATCCCTGGTGGCTGTTTCCTACGTCTGTCAACCGAGACGAATAAAATATTAACCGCAGTCGGTGGCGATGTTTTGGTTAGATCGCCTCGACTTTCTTTGCTGAGGGCTGGAGGGCAGTCAATAGTTCGCGGTCGCAGTGTGGAATCTACGGAGAGCTCTGCTTTGATGTCGTCACAATGCTCATCTTTCTGCTAGACGTGTGCTGTGGGAACTTGAAAGTGTATATGTATTGTAGCGCTTCATTTGTCTGAGAAATTGCTTCCGACAGCTGCGCAGACATTCAGATACACAACTGGTTTGCAAAACTGGGCAAACGATAGCTTTCTGGACGCTTGCGGCTTTCTCAGGAGTTCTGATGGAGACTTGTGTGAAGTCCGTCCACTCTACCAAATTACCAAAGTTAGAAAAACTGTAGCAAAAAGATGCGGTCCGAGACTAGACTCGATATAAGTTCGCTTTACATTTTTGTTTTTTCGGTCGGCTGCACTAGTCATTTGCCGTAACAGAACTTGGCGTTGAAGAGCTTCGGATGAATGATCCACCGGCCCAAGCCGATGAGGTCGAAGTCCACCGTGGAGTCGAACATCTGGCACTTGGCGTGCTTGGTCAAGCGGTACCAGCGGTGGTTTTTTCCGCCGTTCCTCGTCAGCTTGCGCCTGCGTTTGGGGTTCCGTTTCCTTTGCGCGCTGTTGCTGGTGGCATTACCGCTACTGCTGGTGAAACCTTCCAGCGCGGAGGCGTCGTCGTGGTTGCCGTTGTCGGACGGTTGAGCGTCGTCCGTCGTGTAGGTCTCATACATGTTCTCGAGAAAGTCTCGGTCCTACAAGTACAGCGCCACCAGGGACGTCGAGCGCAACGAACTGTCCTGAAGGCGGATCGTCATTTCTTGCTTGCCGGGGATTTTCACCGCCAGGGATATCTTGCCGTGGTACCTGTTCATCCAGGCTGACATCGAACACGTCAAAGTCGCGCTGCATCACCGCCGGCTCTTTCAGCACCACCTTTTCTACCTGCTGGCCGTTTCGTAGCACGTTCATGGACAACTTGTAGTACTTTTTGCGCTTGTGGGCGGGCGAATGGCGTAAGAATCTCACTTCTGCTGGTCTTAGCCATTCGTTCAGGGGCAGAAACGGTACGAAGTACGTAACGGAAGGTCTTTTCTTCTGATTCAGCTGTACGTCTGCAAAGAGATATTGTACATTTTTACCCAAAAAAATCGAGCTTGAAACATTTAATGTCAACTTTAATATACTCAAGTCCGAATGTTGCGTTTTGGTATCCCGTTGTAGGACAGCGAGATCATAAATTTTCAATCCACAAAAAGTTGTAGACAAGGGCAGTCTGCATAAGGGCTTATTGAATGGAATTGAACGAAATTTCTTCTCTGTAACAGCTGCCTCTTTAAAGCCTGCCACGTATTTTTTTCGTTGGTATAGGTATCGTTTTTCTCTTCTTACCTGCGTCTCCTGAACCCACCTCTCCCATTCCCGTATACCTCTCCATCTAGCTCGCTCGCTCACTCACCCAGCGTACCACATGTTTGTATTTTTCTGTCTCTTGGCTCACTTAAAACTTGTATTACAATAACACTACAAAACTGGAGTACTTACGGCTTACATTAAGCAACACAAGCACCTTTTCCATTGCTAGTTCCATCCCCACCACCCAGCCTCTACCACCCACCCACCAACCCATACACCCCCAAACATAGTGTCGTCACTCCCGTAAGGTAAGAGAAGGTACTTACTTCTAGCAGAAAAGGTACGAATGGTGTCTGAGGGGCGCTTTGTCAGGCGGTCCTTCTCCATCTCCATGGTGCTCGTCTTGCGCATGCAGGGCTGTTGCTGCTGCTGCTTGCTTGCTTGCTTGGTTCTCTGCTGGTGCAGCAGCGTCGTCTTTTGGGATGTCTTGGGTGTGCAACAGAGGCATGGCACCGGGCAACGTGATGGACAATGTTGGAACTGTCGGTCGACAGCGCGCAAAAGACTGAACGCGCACAGCAGCTTCAGAAACACGAACTGCCACACTGCAGCGACCACCGCACCTCCTGCGTTTGCTGGCTGAGGAGCCGTTTCTGCTTGGGTGGCTTGACATGACTTCTCGATCTCGCCTACGTTCTTCTTCCCACCTGAGACCTCTGAGCATGTTTAACGGGAAGTTTATCATGCCTTCAAGTAGATTTTTAAGACGGAAAACATCAGTGCCGTTCCTTCCCTACTTTCATGGCCAGAAACGTGCACTTGCAGCCCGGCCAAAAACGATCCACTTCAAACTGCTCCCGAGCTTCTTTCAAGCCATTCACTGTCCGCTCTTCCGAGCCTCTCTGCCTGCAGAGTACAAGGGACGGAGTAGAAGAGTACTTTTAGCACCACCGTTGCAGGCTGGGAGTTCAGCACGGGTTCGTCACACCTCTCGTCGACGGCAGGACGCAGGGCCCCAAAGCCCGCTTCACCGACTTCAGTCGCACTGGTCGTTAGGTCAATTCTCGCACCCGGACTTTCGTGCTGTTCGTCTGGTGAGCTGTGATCATAAAACGCTGATAGCCTTTCGTTCGAGGGCAGAATAACTACGAAGTACGTAACGCATGGTCTTTTCTTCCGAGTCAGCTGTACGTCTTCAAAAAGATATTGTACATTGTAAAAAAAAAAGTCAAGCTTGAAAAATTTAATGTAAATTTTAATATAGGCTACTCGAGTCCAAATGTTGCTTTTTCGTATACCCTTGTAGAACAGCGATATCATATATTTCTTTCTTTCTTTGACTTGTCTAACGTCGAGATTAATTGATGTGTTCCCTTAGAATTCGTAAGAGAAGGTACTTACTTCCAGCAGAAAAGCTGCGAATGGTGTCAGTGAGTGGCACTTGGTGACGCGTTCCTTCTCCGTCTTGTTCTTCCGTGCTGTTTGGTTCTGCCGTCGGCGCGGGCGTCGTGCTCTGCACGTGGACAGGAAGGCCTCGCAGTAGGTCGTTGAAGAGTCTCATCATGAAGATGGTGGGGCCTTGCGGTAGTCCGAGCCCAGGCGCCCTTTCTTGTAGAAGTGGTAACTGACATCGTCCACCTGTATGGCAGCAACGCTTGGGCGGTCTTCGGCAGAGGCCGCACGCCCGGACTTCTCGTGCTGCTGGTCTGGTGAGCTGTGATGATAAGCGCTGAAAACAGGCGACTTCGACCGAAGTTTTGAAAGGTGCCCTTTCTTGTAGAAGTGGTAACTGACATCGTCCACCTGTATGGCAGCAACGCTAGGGCCGTCTTCGGCAGAGGCCGCGCGCCCGGACTTCTCGTGCTGCTGGTCTGGCGAGCTGTGATGATAAGCGCTGAAAACAGGCGACTTCGACCGAAGTTTTGAACAGGCCAAGCCTAGCGTGCGCAAAGGATTGTGGGATGATGCCATCCCACGCTAAGCGTTGTGATTGGTCGAATCAAGTCAAGTGACATGTTACTGCTATTTGCTTGGTCTCCAGATAAGGAAATTTCCATGACCTTGGTGTGACGTATATGCACAAGCGCATGACTAGGTTTTCGTCTGCAATGGTTCAAACTATCGCAATTTTTCGCGAACCTTTCACAAAACGATCGATCAGTGGTTGGGTACCCTCATTTATCATCACGTTTGAGTACTTTCTGTTGTTCGTTCAACAAAAACGTGTTCAGAATATGATAGAAGACATATTTCTAGGTCACTTTGACCCCAAACCCAAATTGCCAAACAAAAAGTGATTGGGGTAGGCTTTTTCACTACCGTTCCCGGCCTTAATCCGAGAAGGACGGACGGCAAACTGTCTGCGGTCACCGTCACTTAAATTGCCTCCGCGAACGATAAACGCGTCGGGCTTGTTGTGGACTCCCAACTGACCGCAGACAGTTTGTCGTCCCTCCTTCTCGGAATGACCCCTTCGCGTCTGCTGAAGTTCCAGTCATAGCGCGGCCTGCTTAAGTGCCACGGTGGCTGTCCTCTGCGCAATAGTAAGCATTGTCTTGACAGAACATTCCCGTAACGGACATTGATGTCAGTAGAGTTACCACCCTTCTCTGCATGGACTGTATCATTTACGGTGTTTGATTGAAAGGTACGAGTTCTTGAGAACCAAGGAAAGGGGTACTTTTGATCGTTCTATTCTTCGATCACTGCGCGAGACACCCTTAACTGCACTTAAGATAGTTTGAACGGTTTGTCTCGCAGGGTCCAAACTGACGTTGATTTCAATGAGGTCTACTATATCTACTATTTGCTAGCTATTATTTTGTTCCTAGTTGTATATAGAATAAAGTGGAGGGGCGGGTGGTTGACAAGTAAGGGAGTAGATGTCTACTTGTCTGTTACTCATTCTATCTGTCCGCCTGTCTAACCATCCAACCCCTGCAACACCCAGATGTAGTTTATTTCAAAGCATTCATCTATTAAACCACGAAACCAAAAACTGTCCCAAATCTTTATATAATATGCAATTTAGGAAAGAGAGAACTATATATGTATATATAACCATTTACATTTAGAAACAGCTTGCCCATCTCAACCCTTTGTCAATCGTCTCTCTCTCTCTCTATCGTGGACACACCCTGTAACTCTCCTTAGTTTCCAAAAAAAAAAGCATTTTGAGGAAATTCATGTATCTGCATCGGTAGGTATTCTCATATGTTGAAATGCACTTCTTTTGGAACTCTTTTCACTGGTACTGAAGTGATCGCATGAGGCGGGCAATGGCTTTTGTCATTTGGCTTACAGCTGTACCCGCTATAATGACATTTATTCCTCGCTCACGTGATTGACTAAATCGCAAACAACTAATCAAGCCGTCAGCAAAATATATTTCATCGAACTGCCAGTAGAATTCTCCTCTATAACTTTGCCTCAACCAGTTCATAACAAAAACAACAACAACAACAACAACAACAACAACAAATCTGTCTCCCCACTGATTTCGAGGAAACAAATAAAATTTTTGTTGCAGACGACTAGACTAGTCTCGTCTATAACTTTGCCTCAACTAGTTTATAACAACACAAAACAAAAATGTGTTTGCCCAAAATCTTTCGTCAATTTCGACAAACAAATCTTATTTTTGTTGCATACGCATAGCCTTTTTACCACTGCTTTCATCTGACCTAGCTGAACCATATAAAAAGGCAAATTATAAAAACCATGCGATAAAGCACCCACCTACAGTAAACTCGTGATGTTGGAGGTGAAGGAGTTGGTGTGACAAATGGTAAAAGAATTTTTCATAACTGTTAATGGGATCGAAAAACACAAGCTCACATATTGCGCATTCACGCACGTAGCCTATAGATAGGTGCAATTATATCATATGCAACTTTGTCAACCACTCCACCCCAACCCCGGTTGTTGAAATACGATCAAATACAAAAGGTAAGTCAAACCTTTTTAAAGAAATTGTTACATATAGAGATACCTAGATTATATAGCACGTAAATTTACAGCTATAGTGTAGTAATTGTTCAAAGGAGACTGAGTGGGTGGGGGAGTCGAGGAATCCAATCACATTTGAAAATGATTAAGCAGAGACGTTGATACCGCTGGGTCTCCAACTGTGTGACAAGCGTGGGAAGGCGACAAGGACCATGCGTTTCATTTTCCCACCAAATCCTTAGTCTTCAATCACAACATTGGCATAATTAGACACCTGTCTAGGCACAGATAATCAGTTCTCTTTGATGAGTCGTCGCGAATCAGCCCACATGGGGCTATTATTTCCAATAGCGGGTTAGGGTCAGCGGTCGTGGTGGCGAAAGAAAGTACCGCCCAGTCCAAGTCCCGCTGCTTGCCTGCGCATGCGCGAAATTTTTCGACGCGACGTAACGGGACTCGGAAAGAGTCTAAGCGGCCGACGTCTGCCAAACGTTAAGAAAAAAATTATTCGGTGGCGATGTTTTGGTTAGATCGCCTCGACTTTCTTTGCTGAGGGCTGGAGGGCAGTCAATAGTTCGCAGTCCCAGCGCGGAATCGACGGAGAGCTCTGCTTTGATGTCGTCACAATGCTCATCTTTCTGCTTGACTTGTGCTGTGGGAACTTGACCGTGTACCCTACTGTAGCGCTTCATTCGTCTGGGAATCAAAAAGAAGGCTCTGATGGATAAACCTAACTACAAAAACAGAGTGTACCTAAACGACGACATGACATCACTTGGTGCAAGACTACTCAAATATGTTAAGACCCTACAGTGTGTGGACAAAGCCTGGTCATCTGACGGGAAAATATGGTGCCTTAAAAAGATACCTGTCGGCGTGGATCCAACAAACCGGGGCAGGCCTGTTTGTATTCAATCCCCAGATGACATTTTTAAACTGGGGGAGGACAGCATTGACTATGAAAAACTTGGCCTGACATCCTTCACTGCCTATTAGGACACCCTATGGGGTAATCAAACAAATAGTGCGATAGACAGCACACAGGCTTTGACCCAGTCGCCAATACACCAAGGTGTACTAAACACACAGAACCTTAATAATGAGAACTTTAATGAGAACACTGGATCGGAACCGTTGGTTGAATGTTTCTACAAACGCAGTAAAGAAATCTCAAGCACTACTGCAACACCACTCTGCTGCAATGTTTTGCGCGCTACCTGTCAACACACGTGCGAAGCGCCAGTAGACCCTTCCAATATGACAAATGACATGGCTGTAGACCGTGCGTGGTCCACGACCAGTTCCCTATGCGTGAGTAAACAAACTGTTAAAAGTGTTATAGACCATGCTCTAATTGATCGAGCGAACGGAAGTAGCGAAACTGAAAGTTTGGTGAAAGGAACTGCCTTAAGT
>SMGT01012691.1:0-38610 GCA_004794575.1 Lanistes nyassanus
GTTCCCTTGTTTTAAATTTAAATGTTGTCTAAAGTATGTGCATAAGTTAAGTCTGGAATATTGGACATTTTGTCTGGAAAAAGTCAGGGAAAGTCAGGGAATTTGTTTTTGCCTTAGCAGTATGAACCCTGTACAGTGTGTCGATCAACACTCAAATGCCATCCTGCCCCCAAAATGATGATGATTATGACAGTTCTGATGTTTTAATTAAGTTCAGTGAGCATGGGTTAATGGAAGTAGATTCAGGATGGGTTTTTTTTTCGGGGGGGGGGGGGGTTGGTATAAATGAGTACAGCAAAACTGCAAGTATGCATGACTGTGTGTATGTACATGAATGTGTTTGTGTGCATGTGTGTGTATGACTATACATGCATGCATCAACACACCTGCATGTCTGAATTCACTCATCCACATGAATCTGTGTACTTGCATTAAACATGCATTTCCATAAATACACTTACTGGTCATAGGAAGGTGTTGAAAGATGTTAAATTTCACTCAATTTTGAACTTGAAGTGATACTGGGTGGGTGGACCTCCTGAAAAAAATTAGCTAACTTCAGACATCTCTAGTTTAATCAAGGGCTATTATTATTCTTTTTTGGAGATTTTGGTTCCCCCCATCCTTTTTCTCTTATAATGCTTTATTTGCACACCAGGGAGGCATGTATTGGGAAAACAGAATGTAGATATGGGACAATGAAGAACAATGCTGATGAATCACATCCAGCCTTCCTTGTTTTAATATAAAATAACCTGTCACTGTGTCAGTATTGGAAACACCTCACCCAGTATCACATTTAGAGTTAAGAATATTAATACCTGTCTATTTGACACAAGGGATGTATAGACTGAATATATCTTTTTTCACCTTGTGCTATCACATGTGCATAGATAGTGACATGCTACATGATGCTTAGTTAGTATACACGAGTATCTTTACTCATACAGCATACACGAGTATCTTTACTCATACAGCATACACAAGTATCTTTACTCATACAGCATACACGAGTATCTTTACTCATAATGCCTTGGATGCCGTTTTTGAAATTACATTTATGTAATTTTTCCTTTAACTGTATGCATATTGTTTTGTTTGAGCAAAGGGAACCTCATAAAATTTTGAGATTTTTACACATACTATCTGAAGTAAAAAGATCACAGTGGATAGTGTATCTTAATGTTAAAACAAGAGAGAAGAAAAATAAATAAAAAGGAAAGGGCTGAAGGACTAGAATTTTAGTAGTTATGGATAAATAATTTGTAAAAGGTTTTCCAGTGTACTTTAATGGTTATTAATTAAATGTGGTCAGTACTAATGGTACTAGACTGGATTGATCATAATTTGGTCATTTTTCAAAAGACAGTAGCGTACAATTTGTGAATTGGAATTTGTAGATGATAATAAAATGAGCTGCATTAATATTTCAAGATAGTAAACTGTAAAATATGCATATTATTAGAAATGTACAGTGGTACATAAGTAAATATCAAACTAAAGGAAAGTAAATGAAATGGGGGTAGGGGGCTTCACCTTCATGTTGTGGTTATTCACTTGAGGTTCCCATTTGCTTAGATTTTCTTTTTGTATCTGCTGTGTTTTACATTCAAGTTCAAAAGGAGATCTGTGACAAAATTGGAACTAGAAAGGTTTTTAAAGCCAAACACAAATGTAAGTCTGGGTTTGTTTTTTTTTGTAGACACCCATTATAAATAAATACATGTTGGTAGCTTAAAATCTTAACACATCAGTACATGTGCAGGATCTGTGTAGATTGATAATTATTTATCCAGAACTGTTCTTAAAATTTATATTGTATAGACACGCAGAGTCTGATTTAGGGTCCTGACTGTTTTATTTTGTTTCATAGCATCTTATAGATTGCAGATATTGTGTTCTAAAGAAACAGTTGCAGAGATGTCTTGCAATAAATGCATGGGAATAGAACCTGCATTTGAATATTTTAATATGATAATATACCTATTTAGTTTTCATTTCAAAGGTTCCAAGTTTGGTAGGAAATAGAGATGAAAAAGCCACTTGTGCAGACAAAGCTTAGAATGTTCAAAAGGATTGGAATAGAAATAAGTAAGACATTCAGCCTTTAAAAACGAAGTTAGATATGAATATATTGATCAGTTTATATCTGACAAAATACATTGAAATGAAATATTTCCTTTTAGGTGAGAAAACTGTTTTGAGATAAAAAGCTACAATCATTTTCCATCTCTGTGCAATGAGATTAGTATCTGTGCTAACATTAGCACTAATCAGGGTAGTATTGGTGGTAGATGACAACAGACTTTGTGTTTGTGTCTGGTTGAAGAGAACCTCTTTTCGTGCAGTTTTTGTCACAGGTCCGTACAGTTACTAAGAATGACAAAGAGTATTCTACAAGTAGGTTTTGACCTGTCAGGCAGTTAACTACATCACCTGGATGCAGAGTTTGGAGGAAGTTCAAATGTAAATGCTGCTCTTGATGCTTGTGTCAGTTTTCCAAGACTTTATATGGGCAGCTATGAAAAAATGGCAGTACAGAAAATTATATTGTTACACAGTTGTACAAGGGAAGCAGAGAATGAATGTGTGCACATTCATATGCTATTACAGAATTTCTCTGAAATAGTCTTTAGAAAAATTCATGCACTAGGAGTATTTGCTGCAATGACATGTTCATATACCAAGAGTATTAAGTTTGGGGTAGGATAAAAAGAATTCTTGAAAAATCTGTTATATTAGTGTTATACCAGGTATACTGTATTGTAAATTGAATTGATTACAGCCTTTTGCAATTGTAACTTTTTTAATTTTGTAAGATTTTGCCTTTTTTTAAATTTGAGTTTGACAGTCCTATTTTAAAAAAACATAAAAAAACAAGAAAGAGATAAAAATTTAATTTTTTTAGAAAGAGATTTTTGAGTAGAGCAGAGGTAAAATAGTGGCTGCCTGTGCTCTTGAAAGCTGACACAATTTGATCATTGAGTAGTCGAGAGGAGTGAAAAAGAAAAAAAGTTACATAGAGCATTTTTTCTTTTCGTGCTAGACGGAAAAGGAGGAATTTCACCAAGAATGCCACGGAAATTTTGAACGAGTATTTCTACTCCCATCTGAGTAATCCTTATCCTAGTGAGGAAGCTAAGGAGGAACTTGCACGTAAATGTGGGATTTCCGTCTCCCAGGTCAGTATATGGCTTAGACGCATCTCTCTTTTTATTTTCCGTAGACGGAAAAGACGGAATTTCAGCAAACAAGCATCCGAGGTGTTGAATGAGTATTTCTACTCACATCTGAGTAACCCATACCCTAGCGAAGAAACTAAGGAGGAACTTGCCCGAAAATGTGGGATAACCGTTTCTCAGGTCAGTATTGTGTTTGAACGGCTATGTCTTTCTTTTCATTTTCCGTAGACGGAAAAGACGGAATTTCAGCAAACAATCATCCGAGGTGTTGAATGAGTATTTCTACTCGCATGTGAGTAATCCATACCCTAGTGAGGAGGCTAAGGAGGAACTAGCCCGAAAATGCGGGATAACTGTGGCACAGGTCAGTTGGGTTTTGGATTCTGTCCCTGTCAGGGTGTCTCCAAAGAAATGCTGACTTTTTGCAAAAATCTATAAGAAATTTCAGCATTTGATTAAAATATAGTCTTATTTATACTATAAGGAATAAACTAGCCGATGTTCTTTTTTTTTTTTTTTAGAAAAATAAACTTTTATTTACACATTTTACAGTATTCTTTTCGAATGCCAGCATAACACTGATTGCAGCTTCTGCCTGCAGAAGGAAGAAATTGGGGGGGTGAAATTTTTGGCAAGGAACACAGGTACCTTGCTGATTTTCTGTGTTTATGCTGTAGCACATATAGATATACATGATGTAGTAATGAGTATAATTATTATTTTCACCGTGTACCACAATACATGTTATATGGATATACTAAATTGCGATACACTTTCAGTTCATTCCTTGATCTTAACGACAGTTGTATGCAGACTATCCTGCTTACACACATATATTTGTAAGGTGTTATGCGACAGATGTGACCTATAAAAAAACGGGTAATAAAAACTAGCCATTATGTTGCATCCAAGAAAATGGTAGGTGACACTTGGGATTTTTTTTCATCCTAAGGCCTAGAGTTTTGAGTGGAAACTTATCAATATGATCTGTTATGTCAGCATTTCTGCATCTCTAATTTCAGAGATACCCTGACTTCTGTGTGATTACATCGTAAGCTTCATTGCATAAATTTAATCACTTCTTTTCTAAGCTGCTTGTCTCACTTAAACTTTAGAAAAAGGAGACTAACACAAACAGTAACATTATCTAGGAAAAGGTTTAGTGTGATTTGTATCAGAAGGCATCACTTGCATAATTATCTGCTAAAATCAAATCGTCTTTTTCGTTGTCGGCAACTAAGAAGAGAGATTCGTTAGTGGATATGGAACTAGTATTGCCAGTATGTGTTTTCTCTTATATACATTGGAGACTTTAATTCTGACTTTACCCCATGAAATTGAATTGAACCTAATATTTTTCTTGCCATATTTGTAGATGCACTTATATTGTGGTGGTTTTGTGAGGACTTCTGTTATTACACTCATAATGCTAACTGCAAATTACTCATGCACATATGAAACTAAAACTAATAGTTTCCCACTCTTGAAATGTGTTTGTAATTTTAAAACTTGTTTTTAATATTGTTCATTAATAAATTTTTTAAAAAACTTAATAGTAAAAGTAGGATGCAGTTTGCATCCAGATAGCTTTTATTCTTTGTGAATTTTAGAGAGATATGTATATTAGATATGTATTCAGGAGTTTTAAAGGCATCCCATTTTTCATTCTGTCTTGGTTCAGAACTTTAAAAGCCTCAAACATCCTGGTTGAAATTGAGATCATGACTCTTTTCAGAGTACATTTCTTTTTGAAATGGCATCCCTTGCAAATTATGTAGAATTTCATTTGTCTTCCAAGCTTTGCTCTCTGTCCCTGCCATTTCTAAGGAAATCGTTCACACACTTTAGACTAGGTATGTTTCCCTTGTGATCTCATGAAATTTAAATTGGAAAAACCCATTTTTTTGTAAGATTTCTTTTTTGTGACCAAACGGAAGGAACTGAAATGTGTGTACTGTTGGTTTGCCCTAAGCATAAACACGTTCAAAATACATCGGTCTTGTCGAAATAAACAATCCAGCCATCATTTCTTTATCTTGCTCGTGATAAATTCAGAAATTAATCTTACCAGAAGTTTGGCCACTTTTGTAAATAAAGCTTTTATGATAAATATGTCCCTACTTAAAGTTACAGCTTAACAAATGGCACACAGTTTTAAATGATATCTCCTAGTTTAATTTTCATTTAATGAATATTCTTCAGTTATAATTTTTAAACATAATTTTTTCATTTGTCGAAATTGTTTAGTTAAATTATTTGTAACATTTTGATCTTATTCTTACTGCCTAAATATGTTGTGGCATATGTGACTATTTAGATGGGCCAGAAGTCTGAGCAGTACTTTCATAGTTTTCAAATGAAGTTTTCGTTCATTCCTTCATTCATTCATTCATGCTGCCTTTCTCTCTATCCCTTCTCCCCTCACATACGTACATAATGGACCTGCTTAGAACAGCATTGATACCACATTTTGTAGTCTGACCTTTTTTGTGTGTGTGTGTGACGTTTGGAGTGACCAACGATTAACATTATGCACACAGTATATAATTAGAAGTAAGGGAAAAGACTCAAGGTGGCTGCTGTTAGCCTATTGTGCGAATAAACTTAAAATGCAAGAGAAAAGATAACTTCTTCAAGTCATAACTGCTTCAAGTCATAAACATTTCCAAGTGCACTGCAGCTCAGACGTAAGAATTTCTGGAAAATCGAGCTGTATATCGTCACAAACATAAGCACCTATACGAACACCTCGAGTACAAAAGAAACAAGACTCTTAGAACAAGAATCTGAAAGGTCATGCTTAGAGATTTGCTGTCTAGATCAAAAGCAAGATCATTGATCTTTTTGTGACTTCGTTGTTGAACTTGAAAAGATATGGGGAAGAAAGGGGTGGGGGTGAGAAGACTGCCTTAGTTAAGGATGACTCCAGGAAACATCATGAAATTGGGTGTGACATTGTTCAGCAGATGACTGTGGATATGATTAAATATTTGTACACCAAAGTTGTGAGCTTTGTCAATGCTGTAGTGCTCCCAGGTTCATCAGGGTATTTAATCCCTCATGCCTGCAGGTAGGAAGGGTTGTTTTCTCTCTTGCCCCAGAAAAGTGTTGATGCTGATTCACAAGCAAAATCAGCCTCAGCCAGAAGATAAGATTGGAGTGCTGGAAGCAAGGACTGGGCCTAAAAATGAAACCTGGGAAGGTGGGGGTGGGGGAGTGGGGAAAGGGGATAAACTAAAAGCAGAGTTTGTGGTGGCCTTAAGCTATGGAAAGCTGGCTCCATTAACAAGCAGTCATAGGGTACAGGAGGCTGAGCTGATAATACTGAAATGTTTTTTGGAGGGGGGGTGGGGTTCATTCGTTATTGGCAGGAATAGGATTTGACAACCAGTGTGATGGGGGTGGTCCAGAGTTAAAAGTAGTTTGCAGGGAGACCAGGTCTTTTAAAAACGAATCAGAACTACTCCCACGAGGGGAAAATAATGAAAGCCAGATGTGTTTTTCATTATTCTGTTCATATTACTCCTTTTCCCAAGGCTCAGCAGGTTTTTTTCCTCCAATTGATAACATAACAGTACCTATGCATCTTCAATGCATTTTGCATGAACAGGCCCTGTTATAGAGTTATAAAGCCATTAAGATTTATTATTTTTATTGCAGGGAAGAAGCCAGGGTAGTGGGGTGGTGATAAACACATTTTTACTCTTAGTAAATTATGTAGTGTACAATGAGTTATTAATCAGCCTGTGATTATCAGGATGTTGGTGGTAGAAAAAAGAGGATATTTTCTTCTTCCTCCCTCGGTTTTGGTCAGGTGCACACACAGACATGCAACCTCAAATCTTGTTTCTTTTTTAAACACCACCCACCCCTCTTATGAGGAGGAAACTAGTGGGGGCATTAAACTCTGTAGCTGAAACATTGAGATTGAAGTTATCCTGGGAAGTCGCCCATTTTGCCATTTTGAGAGAGAGAGAACCCAGACATGCCAAGCTGAGAACAAGGCTAGCTAAGAAGTGACAGATGTGATTGATGAAGAAGCCAGCACAAGGTGAACAGGGGAAAAAGCCTGCAGCTATCTCATTAATTCTAGCTGTTGACATCTTGGTTGGCTGCAGGTACAGTAGAGCTTGACAGGGGCAGTACTGGCAGCTGAGAGCAAGCTGTGTTTGGTGTGTAAAGCCATTGTTATGAAGTGATGTGCTCTGTAGAAGATCATCATGACTTTGAGAAATTGTACAAGTACGAGATGCTTGGACCTGTATATGCTTTAGCTGATCAGTTCAGAAATAAGATTTTGTGCACATACTCTTTTAATTCCAGTAAATCATTTTGTCTGTAGGGTTTTCCCTGAAGATTTAAGTTTTAAAAAAAACGGGAAGTCACAAGTTGAAAAAAAATTTTTTTTTACATCCTGTTACAAGGAAACATTCATTACCAATGCAGAGCTGTTTATGCGTACATTTTTGCTGTATTTGATATGCAGGTTTGGCAAAAATATGAGTAGCTGGTTTTATATTTAGATGGTTTTAAAAAAAATACATGGAGAGGGAGGATCAACTGTAATTTGCGCTTCTAAAGCATTAATTTTCAGCTACCATTATATGGTTTTCTTGTAATCGTAGATGTTCTGATAGAAAAGTATTCATATACAATATTTTATATTCTTTGATTTTACATTGGCATTCAGAAGAATATGTTAACTTTAAAAAAAAAGGGAATTTTACACATACATTTAAAGCAGAGTAAGGGTACCGCCAGAAATATCTGTAATCGCTGGGTAAGAATACCATGATTGCAGTGGCCTGGGATTATAATTTATATCTTGAAGTAAAAACCTAAAGTATACCTGAAGCTGAAGAACATGAAAGGGAAGCACCCATAACAGTTAAGTAATTTTCATTGTGCAGACTCTTATCAGTGGCTTTTCCTCAAACGTTTAAAGTGCCTACCTGCACTCACTGACCATCGATTGTTGCTAACAGTATCGGGTTGAATGGTGTTTCAGTGTATGGCTCTAAGTTTTAGTAATAGGACCACACTAACTTTCCTCCATTGTCCAGTAGTGCAGAATCCCCACATGGGGAGATTGGTTCTAAACTAACCAGCCAACCAAAGGTTAACTGTGCACAGCCAATCAGCTGGGGGTCTTACAGGTGATCAGCTGGGGGTCTTACAGCTGATCAGCTGGGGGTCTTACAGCTGATCAGCTGGGAGTCTTACAGCTGATCAGCTGGGGCGTCTTATGCATTTCCGGCTTCGTCCTGTTAAGGTTGTGTGCAGCATTTGGTGTGTGCAGTACTGTTATCAAGCGTGTTGGGATAAATTTGATTTTCATTTCATTAAATTAACTGCCATTTTGAGTTATCCAGAGTACCAGTGACACTTTGTCCATATTTTGCACACGTAGTAATACGCATACTTCTTCTCACAAGGTTAGGTGTTTCCCAGTCATCTTGCAACTTCCTGTGTGGTGGTTAGCATTTTTTTTTAAGGTAGGTAAATTCTCAGAGGAAATTTTGACACCGTAAATTTTGGCTCAGGTGTCAAACTGGTTTGGCAACAAGCGGATCCGATACAAAAAGAATATTGGCAAGGCACAGGAGGAGGCCAATCTCTATGCAGCAAAGGCAGCATCTGCAGCATCTGCACAGCAGCTTGTCCAGGCTGTGTCAGACCCTTCCTCTCCTCCAGGTCAGTACTACCCTCCTTGTCCCCCTTCCAAGCTGTATTTGGTACTTTTTTTCCATTTTGAAACTTTTATTAATAGAAAAATACACATAAGTAGAAAGCTTTTTCCAGTTAAACAGACTGGATTACACCTTTGTTGAAGAAATGAAGTGTGGCTGACGAATTGCAGTGGCTTGTAAGGCTGGGGATGTTAAGGTGAGATGCGTACAGCAAGAGAAAAATTATGGAGGGTTTTTAACCTTTAGGCTGCTGGATTTTTCTTTAGGCTTCTGTACCTGGTCCTGAATTATTTTCAAGAAAACTTCACATTCATGAGTGGGCATTTCCGTGTTAAATTATTTAGCTAATTATTCTTTCTTTGCACGGCTATGAAATTTGCATTCAGCTAATGCTGTTGTGTGCTGAAGGGGACATGCAATTGGTTATTTTTGGTACGTATTTAAATTACATCATTTGTACATTGTAAGCATCAGTGGGCAAGCATAGTGTGTGTCATCTGGGTGAGATGCTGTTGAAGCAGACATATTTTGGGAAAGTTTTGCCATTTATTTTACTTGAGTTGCAAATTAAAAATTATCGATGTCATATTCATCCAGTGATGAAAGAAAATAAATGTGTATGCTAGACAACTTTCTGTTTGTTTGAGTAACACATCCGAATGTGTACCCTGAAATAATGAATAATGTCTAAAGTACTTGGTTTTTAGTCTGGAAAGTTGGGGGACATTTTGTCATCTGGAAAAGTCCAGGAAAGTCAGAGAATTTGCCTTACCATTTTTAAATCTTCTGTTCACAAAGTTAAATATCCACTTGTCACTATAGTTCACAAGAAAGGAAAATTCAACCTCTTCCTTGGAATTTTCATTTTCATTTTATGTTGTAGTATTGTAGTCAAATTTCACAGGCTTCCAGTTTATATATTTCGTTGCTGAATATTCTCCTTCACTTACGCTATAAAACAGCTCAGCGGCTTTTAAATGAAAAAAAATGAAGTCATGAGATACTCATCCATAAGAGTTGTTTCCATTGCCACACAATTTTTTAAAAACAAGTTTCCACTGCCACAAAATTTCTCCAAAAAAAAATCACTCGCACCAAAAAATAATGCACACTAAATGGGAAAGGAGTGACCTCATTAAAGGGAGTGCTATCGGGGCTTCAGTACACAATATGTCTCCTCAACAACTCTTGCAATGTACAATTAGATCGATGAAAGGAATAAGGAAAAGCTGATCTGGGGACTGAAGTCGATGAAGCAGCCTAAAGGTTTAATCATTCTTTGTTCCTAGTACTGGGTAGAATGGCTCCAAATCAGGATTCTGTAGTTATTGCTGTTGTAGCTGTTGATGGAAAACACACCAATACTTCATACCAGGTACATTATCTTGCAGGTTCGAACTATGGACTGTCGTCGCAAGGCATGGGAGGGCAGCAGGGTGGCATGTACATGAACCTCAATGGGGAGAGTTATCAGGGCGACAACTCGGTAGGTACTCAAGTACAGCCTCCGCTTGCTATTTTGAGCTTTCTGTAAATGTGTTTCCTACATTACCTACTGTACTGGCCTTTGTCCTTGGCCTTGTCCTGCCGTTTGGGATGTGCGGGTGGAGAAAGGTGGGCAGTTTGTGGTGAAGCTGTGCTGACTAGATGTTAAGGTACTAAGGAGTCGGGTAATTAACATTTCAGAACAGCTTTGGAGACAGCAGAATGAAGCATTGATAAATGATCCTCAACATGATCAGATAATCAGTTTGGAATCTCTTTATTGGCTAATGGCAATTAAATAATATGGTTATTGAGGAGAAGAGGGTTTTGAACAGTTACGAGCTGCAGCGTGTATTTGTCAATGTTCTGTTTAGGGTAATATGCCACACAGCAGTGTGGTCTGCTAGATAAACTCATGCTGGTAATTTTATTGATAATAGATATGAAAGGAGGCCAGTTAGAGTAATCTCATGCCACCAAGCAAGTGACGGATTTTAAATCTTGAATCTTTTTAGTGCTGACCTGGATATTGAGTGTCAGGAAATACAGTGTAAGCAGCAACAGAATTTTCAGTCTTTTTCTTTGTGTAGATTTGTTGCAGTAGTGTTAATACGTGCATTGGAAGAATGAGTAGTTAGCGCTTCACTTGATTTTGTGTTTTGCTTGCATGTGCCGTTGGAAATCAGAGGAAAATAGAAATTAGGGTATTGTGAAGATGAAGTCTGTCGCCAAATACTCTGTCGTCGGTCCAAATTTCTTTGAGGGAGCTAAAAACTTTGCAATGCTAAAGGAGACATTTACTGAAATGAGAACTTCGTTTTTGTCCCTTGCTCACAAGATCTTAGCTTTTCCGAGTTGCATAGTAAAGTACAGCCAAAGGAACCATACACCATTCTGAAGATTTTTAGTTTTCATTCCTCAGCCATTACCAGTAAAATTTCTGACTATTCATTGATACAGCTGATAACTCTAATGGCAGAAAGAAGTTAGTGAGGCACAGAAGCTTGTGAGGCACAGATGATGTTTGCTTGTTACATTTTCTAGTAAAATGTTACCAAAGTGTGCGAGCTCAAAATGCAAACATTAATTTGATTATGTTACCATAGTAAATATATGCTCAGAGAAATGGTGGGGTGGTGGGGGTGAGAACCAGACACATGCCCTCTTGGGGTTGAGAAAGTTTGTCCCAAAGATCTATTGCTTTGGAGGGTGGAATGAAAAATAGGATCTCCTGCTCCCCATCTGTATTCTGTTAATCTGACGAATCAGTAACTGAGATGCATGTTATGCAGCTTTGCATGATTTTGCTATTCTGATTGTTGTGTTTTAATTAGGTATGTTTTTTTTAAAAGGTATATGCTTGCATGTCTGGTATTGTGCATGCATGCTGTTGAATTTGGATAAGAATACATTCATGCATAATGTGTGCCTGCATTCATGAGTGCATGTGAACATAACACATGCAGCCACATACGTACACAGGGATCACATTTGTTAGCAATTTGGCTAGTGACTTTCTTGGTTAAAACAATGAAAAAGAATATGATACGGTGGTATTGGCTTCTTTTCTAAAAAAAATTAAACTAAGTCGCCAGAATCCAGAGAATCTCAGTCTGTTCCCTATCCGGGATTGTGTCCCTCATTTTTTTTTTAAGCCATGACGACACACGTGTGAAAGTTGAATGTTGTAGATGACAGTGATGTTAGGTCTTCTCTCAAAAAGTGCATTTGTAGTCACTTTGAGTAACTCCTCTATATCAGTCAGCACATAATCCACCAACAACTTTTGGTTGTACATGGCTGTCCCTTAAGTATCCATGTATTTCTGAGATTCAGTGAAGAACATTCATACATACTGGCTGCCACAGAGGTACACAATCTTTTCCCTTCCAATTTTTTTATTGTAACTTCTCTCACAAGAATGTGTTGCACAGAACACATGCATTTTTCTGGAAACCCTTCAGTCCAAGATTGGAGTGGCTGTGGTTCATATTAGGCATCATATTAAAGCTGCCCACAATCCCTTTCATGATGTATGGCGGTCTAGATAAAGGACATTTGTAAGACCTTATACTGAGTTCTGTAAAATGTCAGATATGGGCCCATGACCCAGAAGATTAATGTTTTCTTACTCATCACTCTTTACCTCACTCATGCCAAAAAAATCCAAGTGGCCCTTTGGATCTGACCTTACTAGCTGGAAAGCAATGTTGTGACAGGAATTGTGTTCTGTTGTAGGTTAGTGGTTTGCGGCATGTCATTGCACAGACTGGGGGCTATAGTGCCGAAGGCGCCCCTCCCTCGGCTGGAACATTTGACCCCCATATGTACAACCAGGTACTCTGACACCTTCCCAGCATTCCCATTCATAATCTCTTTCATGGGCGAATCTGTCATTACTCACTTTCATGAACTGAAGGAAAGCTTCAGCTTTTTTGGTTAACGGGTCAGAAATCAATCTGGATGGAGATAAGATGCTTAGAAACTGCCGTATCTCACACATGCTGATTTGGGTTCTAGCTTCGTTGGTCCTTAACCATGAACCATGTGGCTTAGTGTCTGTTCCGTCATAATTATTGGGCAGCATGATTCATTAAATGTAATAACATGTTATCATACATCAGCCTTCATATGTGATTTTAACCCCCTGACATTTTTTCCTTCGCTCATTCTGATCATAGAATAATCAAGACAGCTTGACAGTTGTCGGAAAAGGCGAAGGCAGCATCTTGTTTTTAGCTCCAAAGAAGAATTTATCTGCGATAGTGAGGGGGTGACTTGACCTAAAGATGCAGGGTTGCCAAAGATAATAAAACTGTCGATTTTTGACAAGGCATTCAGTCATTCATGAGATTGTAATAATGTAAATTTGAGGGATACAAAGAACCATGTCCAAAATGAGGGCTTCAAAGAGAAAGTTTGACAGTTGAGACAGGAGGTGGTGAATCGGTTTCTAACCTGTGGCAGCAGCCCGTAGCAATTGTGTGAATGTTCATATTGTGTATTCACTAGATTACTAGCCTGTAGGTCCCACTTCAGATTCATGTAGAGTAGGTCCCTGGATGTATTTTTTAACTGTCTTGGACATTTAAATGAGGAACACATTTAACAAATCATATAGACAAATAACACTTTCAACATGTAGCGTTGAGTATTTACTCACACTAACCCTACCATCTAATCTCCTAAATGGCAGAAGGGTGTATGGCAGCATAACTCATTAACTGCAGTGGACAGATGTGCACGATTTAGCCTGAGTGAAGTTAATATTGAGTAAAGTTTCAAGTGGTTTAAATCAGTAACATAATTTTCATATGATATCATTTTCTGCAATTTGGGGTGGGGGGTGGTTCAACGAATGTGAGAAAGAAAACCTGCAAGATTTATTCCTCTTAAAATTTGTTCAGGATAAGTGATGCCTGTCTGCATGTGCATGTGTGGTTGCATGTGAATCACAATATCTGCTTCTAAATTATAAGGTTTCTGGACAGTCTGGAATTAATGTCTGTAGAGGGAATATTTTATTTCCTCAGGCTTTCCGTTTGGGTCTCTCCCCCAACCCCGAGTGTCTTTAAATAATTCTGCAAGGCAACTTTGAACTTAGATGGTGTTTTGATGAGCTTTCTGCCCTATGTCTTTGGGAAGTGACTCTGGCTTTTATTTCTGAGTGAGGCCATAGCCTTCTTTGCTTTGTGCATCGTGTGCTTGTGTAGATTTTTTAGAACTTAATGTACATGTAATGATTTGTCTTTTTCAACATAGCCTCTGGCACATAGTGTAGTAATACATGTATTCAGTAGCTGTGCATTCAGCCAAGCAGAGTTAATCTTGCTTCTTCTGTGTAGACATATTCTAATAATACATGTATAGGGAAAATGTTCTTAGATTTATTGGGTTGTGTCTAGTACTGCCCATTTAATATGGTCCAGTTCTTTTATCCTAACTATTTAGATACTTAGAGAATTTTCCATCTTGCAAATGATGTCTGCTGCCAACAAAGCGGTAGATTTGTTTTTCAAATATCGGTGTCAGCATTGGTGTGAAAAAATTATACTCGTTGCAGCCTCATTTCTTCTACAGTTCAGATTACTAGCTTTTACAGCGGTCTGTGCAACAGTTTCGATAACAGCTGTTTCAAGTTTTTTTTAAAACCCCTGTCAGGATTGCTATTTCACATACAAGCATTCATCCTCTTCCCCCCTCCCCCCACACACTCACACACATCATGCAATCAGATTATCAATGCATGCAGAACATTTCACTCTCTTCCATTGAACCTTTTTCACTGCTACACAGTGTGCACAACAAAAGTTTGATTTCTCTCTCCATGCATGCTGACTTAGCCAAACACACACATCATGGAGCCAGTCCTTTATTCTACTGTAGGCTTTTTTTTTTGGGGGGGGGGGTAGCATTTTTCCCTTTACACTTATACATGCAGGTTATTTATCAATCATTCTATGAATCTTTTGTAATGATTTCTTGCATTGTTACTATAACATCTTGATCATAAACACCTGTGGCATGTTGCAGCAGAGTAAGCCCTATGTTGGCACTTTAATTTATTATGTTTTTCAAAGTGGGAACAAGTGTAACCCAAGATAAAACTGTCAGTATAGATACTTACCTGGCTAGTTAATGGTTTGATGAAACTATCAACATAGACAAAGTATTGCGACATGTTCATGTTACACAAATACTTGCAGTAAGAGATAAAATACAACAGAATTTTAATTTGGTCAAATAGTGCTATGGGAAACTATTAACCAGGAGCAAGAGCTAGTACTAGATATTGTTGTCCTGTTTATTAAGCTTTGAACTTTGATCATGCTGTAAATAATTCTTCTGTTTCTTTTTCCCCATCTGTTCTTCGACTCCCACCTTCCTTTCCCTTCTCCCTCGTCCTTATTTGAATCCTTTCTTCCTTCTCTGTCTGCTGATTTTGTTTGCACTTTCTTGTGGTCATATCTTCTGCATTTTTGCATTATCCATCAAGATCTGCGCAGTACTTTTATGTCTTGTACAAACACTCAACGAAGGGCTGTTTTAGCATTTAACTTGAGGTTTGAGAGTCATCAATTCTGAACGCTGACACCCTTTCTTTTGTGAATAAAAGTTATTTGCATGTTTTTTTTCCCCGTATGATTCACACAGTAACTGCTGGAGAGGATATGTATGGCGCGAGAAAGGGCACCCAGTCTTCATGCTTGACTGAACTGAACATTTCTTCGTTGCACTTTGGCAAAGCCTGAAGGAAGCAGGGATCCTTGTGCATGGACAGTTCTTAAACAGAGCCAGTTAGTTGTAGGCCATAGTTATTGCAGTTGGTGAACTTGTTATTTTGGCTTCAGACCTGCTCGTTCTTGTGCAGATCAGAAGAAGAAGAAAGAGGAATGACTGTTCAGGAATAAAAATTCCTCCATGTGACATATTCTTATTAGCTTTAAAATTTTTGAGATATGTTAAGTTTTAAGAGAGGTTTTGGGGGGTTTTTTGTGTGGGGGGGGGGATATTTTTCCTCACAATAATTTTATTTGGTTGTGATTATTACTCATTTGCATCACCACAGTCCTTGTTCATGAAAAAAAATTCAGTGTAACTTTGTCTTCTTGTTTTTAATATTTAACCTGACTTTCTTCATTTATTTGTAGTTATGGTATAAACCTATCAGGAGAATGAAAGCAATACAGCATTTCAGAAAACATGTATTTATTAATATTTGATTATTATTACTTGGATAAATGTTATGACGTCTTTTCATGACGGTTCTGGATACAGGTTTGTTAGGTTTTTATTCGTCCTTTGAAAAGCTTTAAACACACTTTGTATAATTTATGTCTGTACAGATGCCACCCTGCCCCTCCCATTTTTTTAATCAAACAGAAATTTTGTAAAACCTTCCTTTGTTGCCTTCTTTATAGTTGTCTTTGAACTTACATGGTTTTTTTTAAAAGCAGTGCTACTGGATTATGTCAAAGTTGACGAAATCTGTTGTGTACAATTTTGAAGGATCAGCTGATTAATTATTTTTGAGTAGGTTTTATACATATGTATAAAGTGAGGGTTTTTTTTTAAAAATCTGGCAAGGACAATTTTTTTAATTTGTCGAGAATCTCCAGCATTTATGAGCAGGTCTATGGTGCAGGGGTAAAGTGCCTGTCACCATAACAGGAGACCTGTTGGTCATGGGTTTCTGTTCTGTGTTGAAGACCAATACATAATATTTTCTCTGTCTGCGGCATGTGTTTAGAGGCATGGCTTCCTGCGGTCATGTAGCTTTGGTAGCTGACTGAGCACAAAACATCAACCAATACCTGACCCCCCACCCCCAAACTCCCTTAGTCGTATGTATTAGATGTTCCGTGTCTCTCATTTTTGTCATGGTGATGGTGTTACTGGCAGCACCGATCGTGAGGGATTTGCGTGAGTGAGTGTGGTTGTGGCCAGGGAACAAGCATATGTGCAGCTGCATGCGTGCTTTCACAAATGCATAGATATAATAGATGCATGTAGACTTTCATTGGGGTGCAGACAGTGTTTTGCATTATGGCGGACAGCTATAACTCTTGAAAAACAATACTGTTGATGATACAGAACCCAATAAAATTAATAGCCCTGTTAGTTTTGTTGAAATTATTAATCTTTAAAACCTACGATACAGATTTGTTGTGTTTATAAGGATAACAAGAGCACTTGAAGTTTTGCACTTTTTGAAGTAAGGTCTATTATAATGTTTAATTACGTAATCTGAATTGTTCAGAATGTCAGTTCATCTGGGTGTGTGTGAGTGTGGAGGTGGGAAGGGAGTGCTGCAAAGCATTTTTGAGCTTATAAACCCAAACAACTCTTACCATATTCAGCAAACACTTGGGAAGTGAGTTGTGTGGAGATTCAGCAACTGGCTTGGGTTACATTGTCTGATCAAAGAATACATCAGGCAGTGGTGTGCACAGGACAAATATTTTACAAATTACTTGAATATTTTACAAATTACTTGAAAGACAGATGCTTTTAAGTTGATGTTATGGGTCAGTTTTATGTTAATGTATGGACTTGCCATATGTTGATTATAACATTTGTTGCCAGAATTAGAGTAAGGAAACATTATCCTCAACTTGGGAGGGTTTCATTATGTTCTGTTGATCCTGTCAGTTATGGTAGTATTTGAGTTTGTACATTGAATGTGGACCATGCAAAGATAATATACTGATCTCTATCCTGTCAAGAAGTAATACTTTAAAATTTAAAAAAAAAAACAGCAGTTGCAGTAGCATGAAACGTTTTTTATATATATATATATAAAGTATTCCAACCTCTGATATGCCATTTTGGAACTGTGGGAGGCTGTTTGAATATTCTCTGTATTAGTATTACACTTACCTCCGGGTGCATTGTCTGGCGAAGGCATTTGATGCAGACTCATAATTTCTGTAGACTGTTTAATTTACAGTCAGTGTCTCGAGGGGAAAATGAGATTCCCCTGGCTCCCCTCCCCCAGCCCTATAAGCCTGAATTCTTGCATTTACAAAATTTGTTGTTTGCAGAAAGGTACCTAGCCAAGCTACATTGAACGACACAACAGTTTCAGGGCATTATCCCTTTGTCAGGACTACGCAAACACAGAGACAAGAATAGGCAAAGATGACCACCCCATCTCCCCAAACCCCCTAAATCAGCTGAGTGAGGTCATACAGCATCAAAACGCGAGGACAGGATAGAGTTCACATTAAAAGATAGCTATCAGAGGAGGTCATGCATGTAGCCAGTCATAGTTTGTTGAAGATTTTACAGAAATAAGCTAGATCTGATGTAATTGAATTCTATTTATCATAAAGTTTTGTTTAGACTTCACTTTTCTCAGTGTGCTGCATAAATAGCACTTTGAAATGCTATAAAAGGCATTTTTCCTCAGAGCAGTTAAGTGTACTTACATGTCCTCCATCACCCACCCCACACTTTTTACTGCATGTTTCTGGTAAAAAGGAAGTGAACAGTGGCATTGGTGCTTGCTTCTGCTGTCTGGATGTGGTGTAATATTTATACACCGTACACACCGAGTGGCACACACACCGAGATAAAACCTCATTAAACTCAAATACTTAATTCAGCCACGTGTTTGTAATGTTATAAACAAAAAGAGCTTCTAGCACTGAAGGAAGTGACACTCAGTGTAAGTAACGACTTAAAAGGAATGAAATAATGAATGTTTTGAATTAAATTAAGATGTATTCTAATTATGTTAAAGACACATGGCAAAGCTCCGAGAACAAATCCATGTCTTTGTTTACAGTGTTATTCATTACCACCCACCCACTTCCCAACTCCAATCTCTTGTAAAATATAGTTTTTGCTTCTTTTTTTTTTGGGGGGGGGTTGCTTGGGGTGGAGGAGAGGAGGGGATGGGTTATATTTCTTCAGCAAAGCTAAGAAGAATGTGGTCTTCCCTCTTCACTTTTTCTTTTTGGTGCTCCCTGAATCATGCTACACATCATTTGCATTATGTAATCATTTTTTAACTGTAATATCAAACAAACTGGAAAAGAGTTGTGTATTTAAGCTGTAAACTTGCAAATGTACTGTACATGTACAATAAACAGTGACGTGAAGAAAACTGGTGTCTGCTGTCCTTGTTGTGCTTTAAGGAAGAGTTACTTCCCATAGACCATATAGATTCGGAAGTCGCTTGTTATGGATTTGTGACAAACTACTGCACTAGTACCAAAAAAATGCAGATTTGAGGAAAATTTCTTGCCATCAGGTTCCAAGCAAGATATGGTGGGTGAAAGGTAATAGGTTATTCTACTTCTAAGAAACTTCTTCTCTAGTACTTGTGTTTTGCAAGGATGGTGTTTATATCGAGCTAATGGGTTGGCTCATGAGGTGCACTGGGGCATTTTACAATTAGGTTTGGATAGAGCCGTTGAGAAGTTGCAGAGTAGTATTAATTTCTAACAATTTGAAAGAAAAATACTGCAAAAGGACTATTTCAGTATGAAATTTTTGTCCGACAATGTCGTGCACTTTTTCATATCCTTTCCTTCCCACAGCAAGAAGCATGGCACCGTTATCCTGCTCTTGCTGTGCTACAAACAGGATTCCTGCAAACGGCACCTATTGGCTGAAATATCACATGCCTGATCACACGATAAGCATATTTGGAAGTTGAAAGCTCCTAAACTCGTTGCCTCCTTTCCCCATCAGCTTTGGGAACCTGCTATACAACCCTTGTGCAATTAGTAAATTCTTGCTTGATGTGCACATTCAAACAGCAATACCCTGATAAATACATTGGTATGAATGAAATTGCATGCATGTTTGTGTGTCTATGTGTGCATCTGCATGTGTGCTTTATTTCTAAACTTCCTTCACATCATTTTCTAATTAGCAAAATGGGATTTCACTTAACATTATTTTGTAACAAATGTGACAAAATATTTTGGAAGTTCTGCATATGTTGGTGATGGGCCTCTGATACTGGTTACAATTACTGGAACTTGCTTGTGAAACTTACATAGTTGATTCAAGGTAGTTATATATGAAAGGTACATAGAAGGTTCTGGCCTTTTTAATTTGAAAATAACTTTTTTGAAACACACCTCTTCTCTGGTCACAATTCTTTTAAATGCTTTTCTTGCTCCTCTGCAAACATACTGCACGTTTTTCAAGTGCTTTTCTTTTTCAAACCAGCAGCAGCTCACTACAGTCATTGGTTACCACATCAACTTTTTCTTGGTTTCTGGGTTATAACAGTAAAAACCTGAACCTCTGGTCCCAGTGTGGTGAAAATAAGGCACTTGTTCATTCCAAAATCTGTCTGCAGACGATGAAAATGACTGTTGAGTGGAACAGAGTTCTAAAAACCTTTATGATCCATTTCAAGTAAAAGTTTTGATTTTTCCTAAAAATTTACAAGAAGACAACCTTTGAACACTACTAACTGCACGTAGTCTCAAGGAAACAAAGTATTTGCATAAAACAAATACATGCATGTAGTTTTGAGTTACTGAGTGGACGTGGATGTTTTAATAAACACATCCATAGGATTCATCAAAATATAGAACCCCAATACCCCCCCCACCCCCCACAAAAATTGGGGGTGCAGAACTGAAAACCTAACCCTGAAGGGTTAAATTCAATTTTTAAAAAAAATCAAAACTGTGAAATAAGATGTGACTGACTTCTAAGCACAGCATGTAAACAAGGAATATGTAATGTTGCATGAACAATCTATTGTGTACACATTTGCATCTTTGTACAACTCTTTTCTACAATCCCTAGTGGATAATCAGTGCCAGCTGTATTAATATTATAACTTATCGAGTAAAGGCTTTCCCATAGTGTAAAACAATATTTTCACCTTCTGGGACTGCATGCAGCTGATTGGGGCATGTGCATCTCCTTTCGCACATAAAGGTTCATGTGAAATATATAGGGTACCAAACAGGCCATATGATAACTCTTGATGGAATGGTAAATATGCACTCATGCAGCCTAGGCCTGCAGTAGCTACATATTAATATAATAGTGAAAGGAAAAAGTTGATGGAGTTCTCAAGAAGTAGTGGGTTTATATGCACAAATGGTACTTTGCCATGCTACATCATAGGACCTCTGTTTTGGGTATTGGCATTTTCTACTCATTCCATTTACCAGATGTGCCCCATTTTTGAATATGTGTCTGCTGTATCCTTTAGCATTTGCATGTAATTCCATTTTAGACATCTGTACCCCATTAAAAGTGATAAGATTCTGTGTTGCCAACACAGGACCATGAGACATGCATTTTTTACACGTGGTATGTGTATCTGCTTATGAGACTGGCACTTAGGGGTTTCCCCAGGGACTCTAGCTTCCTTCCCCTTCCTCTTCACCAGCGTCTTTCAGCACCCTTGCCCTTCTCCTAACCAGTCACCAGAAAGGCTTTGTTGTGGATGTTAAGCAGAAACCATCCGAACACAATCATGACCCATCTACTTCTGTATATACCATATAGCTGTGTCAGGAACCTTTGTCTTCTAAGTCTCCACAAAGTTATAACTTGTCCTTGACAGTTCAGGGATGGGAACCGTCAGTGACTCAGCAAATTTCAGGATTTTAAACTAAATTTCAGAGATAAACTTTTGTTCCAGAGGAAATCTTTTGCCAACCCTTATAAACTATACTGGAACATTTGTAATTGGTGTTTTAAAACCGTTAAGTTTTATGAAATTTCATGCCAAAACATCTCTGACATCCACATCCAAACCTTGACAGTCTGTTGCGAGATCCAAGTTTTGAAGTCCATGAATTTTCTGTTCTTCTGGCCTATTCTCATCTCTGCAGCTAGGAAATTCCTTATCCTAAAAACTAGGAACAGACTGCATATTCAGAAAAATGAATATCGACTTGATTCAACTTTTGTGCAAGACAAATGCATGCACAGCAGTACCATAGGAACAGTTTCTGTGAATTATCAAAAGAAGCGTGTTTATTTTTCTCCCCACCAGGGTGGTTCTGCCAGCAACAGTGGGATGGACAGCTCTGAAGATAGCAAGAGCAACATCATGTCAAAAGATGCATGGAGTGTCGGCCATCCTTAAATCACAGCAAATCTTGATCTGACCACTGATGAAGCCAGTGTATGTGTCCGATAAAGAAGACATCAAGTCATCTAAAGAAAAGGAACAGCTGATGACTGGTCACTGATGTCATTTTTTTTCCTGCTAGATCTGGTTACCTTCCACGTTGACGGTTTGATTCAAAGATCAGTGTGGGTTACCCCTGATAGGAAGACACCTTTGTCAATTTTTGTTCAGGTAAAGATGTTGCAGGGACCTACATAAAAACAACCAGATCTTTGTACACAAGGTAATTTAGTTTTACTTGAATATTTGCCAGAACTCTAAGGGTAGAATTAATGAAGACGGTGTAAAGTTTCGCAGCACATTCAGTAGCTACATTTAAAATTATTCAAACAGCCGTTTTCTGCAGGTGAGTTGGTGAGGCCAGGGAATGGAATGTTGAAATGAAGAGTCTTGATAAGCCATCTACAGTTGTGTGATTTAGGAGGCTTTTTTTTCCTTGGAGGGGGAGGGAGCCAGAATTTTACCACCCTTGCCACCCTATTGTTGCAGTGCACAATACTTCTTGAATCTTCAACTAGTGACCACACAAATTACCTAGTTTTGAATCACGATCAAAGAAAGAGTATTTTGGAGAGGACAGTGGAATGATACTCAAGAACACTGTTTTTTTTAAACATAAATTGAAATGTTCTTGATGATTTCACCAAATAAATGATGTCATCTTTGAAGACTGAATCAAGCATATAATTATGAACACCCCGTATCTCCATTTTGTTCACAATCTTCAGTGGAGCACAGGGTGTCCTTAGTCACAGAGGCAACAGATGTACAGAGGCAACACTACCAAACTTGGTGCAACAGAATCTTGCTTGTGGTTCTGACACAAAGATACTTGTTCGCAAGTGCTTTGCATGCCGTTAAAAATTATTAAAAAATATATGGACCCTTTCTTTAAGGCAGGTCGAATTAGATTTTTGCTTTTAATTTCTTGAAGGCCAGCATATGATGGATGATGTCACATTTATATTTTCATGTAAGAAAAAAAAATGGCCAGATTTGTTCTGTGAAGACATGTGCTAAGGGGGAGCCAAAAAGAGGTCAAGGTGTATTGTCATCCTAAAAGGGTTGAGAAGAGTCAATTTTTTGCATTTCTGTTACTGGTTACGATAAAACCTTATCTGAGCATCTGGATATGTGAATGGCTCAATAGTGTTTTCCCTCATTCAGCCAGAGACCAGGCTTTAGATCTAAAGGTAGGCACAAAGTGCCTAGAAGAAAGAGCAGGACATAAAAACTGAGGTGTGCCAAATGTGTATTGTTCTGTTTGTCAGTGTAGACACTTTGTTTTATTATACCAACGCAGGAGTCTTGCATTTCTGGATGTTCTAAATTTTATGCCTGACTGGAACATCACAATATTATTTACCTTTGTTCAGTCCACTGTAATTAGGAAACTTTATTATTCTTCCAGGAATTCATGCATATGTCTTCTAGTTGAGTGCTTCAGTAGTCTGTCTCTACCTTTCTCGTTTTGAAAACAAAATATTAGTATTTGAGTAATTGAGCAATCTTGTATCAGCGCTGATTTACGGTTTCACCCAAGCTGCTCTTTCGCTGGAATGATTTCTTTGTATTTTTGTACTTGTCCTCAACAACATTTTCACTGCATGAACATCCAAACAAACGAAGTATGGATATTCATGCAATGAAAAAAAAACATCTAAAATCCAAAATGTATTCAACAGTCGCAAAGCCAGCTCCAGCTACACCTTGTCTACTATGCCCGCCAAGTGCCTGCCTTGAGGAAATTAGGAAGATAAATGCTATAAAATAGCTTCACATTTTTCACAGTCATTGGTTAAATATTATGTGTCCTGGGTACCTGCGTCTAAATGAAACGGAATCAATGTTTTAACAAGATGACAATACATATCTGGCAAGACAGCTGCTACCTACACATATTTTCCAAAAAGACACAGGCATATCCTTTGGCATCTGTGCCTTGCATAGTAATAGTGCTGCATAATACCAGTACATGTATCTGTCTTTTTTTAAGGATTAGGTAAAAGTGAAATCACAGCTAGTTCACTCCAGGCACAAAGCTGCAGCCAAACTGACATCATGGTCTGCGATTGTTAAGTCATTAAGAGCATCTGTACTGGGGGATGGTGGGTGGGGCGTGTGACAATTCTAGTCAACCTAGTCACTGTTTTGATAACCAGTTAAGACTTAAAAGAAAATAAAGATGTTTTTTGAGCAAGCTTTTGTCTGGTATACTACTTCTGGAAGAAGACATGCATGTACCATGCAAAAATGACACAACTCTTATATGCATATTGTAATGAAATATTTACTCTTTTTTAAATGGGTTTCCCCAGTAACATTAATTAAAAATATCTAATTACTGCTGGCAACAAAGCTAATTAACTTGATGTATCTCATACACTGTAGCTTTGCCAGTTCTTCAAAGCGCAATCAATCTTTTTTCACTATTAAAAACAAAGCAAAATATAATCAAGAGATAGCATCCACAACTTGATAACTCTGGCAAGCCCAATTCCTCACAATACTTAATGAAATATATCTTAACATTCACTCTTCCTTAGTATGTGCTCCATAATGATTATCTGGATAGCTTTATCACTTTCCAACACATGATTTACGACAGTCCATGATTGATGATTTTAAAAGAATCTCTGAATCCATGGGGAAAAAAACCCCAGCAGGTTAGACAGCATCTTACGTGATTACATGAGGTCACTGTGTACAATGGTAGCCATATTTCAGCAATCCCTAAACTTTCAACAACAAAAAAACTGTCCTTCCTTCACACTATTTGTCCCAGAAATGTCAAGAATACTGCAGAAAAGCATGTGCTACCTTTTTACCTTTTCTTCCTCAATGCTTATGGGGTTCTTGGTGATAGTTTCTGCACAGTGAAAAAAGAAACGCGAGGAATACAAATATGGATTGTACAGAATATATGAAACAGATTTAAACATCAACTATTACAAAATTAAGTACAAGAAGAAATGTCAGCATTTCACGGTTCAAAGCATGTCTGGAAGATTTCAGTAGCACAGTCTTACACTCAACAAAATTGTGTGAAGTCACATTGAAGATATGTGTGAGGGTATTGAATGTCCTGCTAACAGCTAGCTTTATAGTAGTCCAGAATTGATCAAGGGCAAGATTTCTTGTTTGTAGGAACCCTCATGAACCAAGAAGAAAAATAAACAGGCAAATGAATGGTCCTCTGCCAACCAACACCTACCTCTCCGTGGAACGTAGCGCTCGGCACAGCTGTTGAAAGCAACGTAGGATTCCAGGCAGTTCTCAGGATGAACTGGGTTTGCATTCATGCACTGTTCATAATGTGTGAATTGCTGCTGGCATTCTGTTTTGATCTTTACAATTGTTGGTCTGTCATTGAAAAAAAAACCCAACCACCCAACATCTTAGAATTCACAAAACTTTCTGATGTCTGGCTCTACACAGAAGCATGGACAGATTAATCTGTTATGTCTACGAGATCAGACATTGTGTGATCAAGGTTTCTTAGCCCACCAGCCCTGCGTCAAATAACCAATGAAAAAAGGATGTTGTAAAAATTGGTGAACTTCTCCAGTATTCTCTCCAGTTCCATTCAATAATTTAAATAATTGCATAATTCCTTTCTGGGATTAGAAAGATCCAGATTTTTGGTTGGTTCAAAAAAAGTGTCAAGTGCTAGACAGAGGGAGGATGGTGGGTAGGGAGTGGAGACTAACTGAAAACAAATTACATGTTTTAATATCTAATCCACTGACAAGAAAAATTAATCTAATTTTATTGCAAAAAAAAACAAAAAACATGCTTTGAAAATCATATGCATTAATCAGGCAAAATAGAAAAGCTAAGACATCATAACTAAAACGCCTTCCAGGACATTAAAGTGGACACCCCCTGCCCCCCCAAAATCTGAACACGAGGGCTCATGCATAAGCTACAATATATTCTCTTTGGAATAACCAATACGAACTCTGATTCTGCACATTTTGCCAGTTTGAGTTTCTGTCTCTCGCAGTCGATGTGCCACGTCTCTGGGAATCTATCCAAGCAGCTGGCAAAGGTGGACAGGTAACGGCTGCACTGCTCTTCAACAAGCCGCATGGAAATGTCCCTGAATTGAAAAACAATTCCAGCGATAATATCAGCATGCTTCTGTTGAGGCACAGTTTTAACTTCTGTAACTCTCCTCTACACTTTTTTTCTCTTATAATATGATGCTGCTTGTTAGGCCAAGATTAACAACTATCAACAACACTATTCAAATAAGCAACATCTACTCTTTCTCCTAGCCACACAGGCCAGAGAGATGTTTAGGTTAATTACACTTAGAAAAAGCTTGGATGAGAAAGGAGGAGGAGGGATGGTTGAAGGGTTTGCTACCCTCCGCTGTCAAAACCTCTAAGCTACAGAAATAAAGATGAGAGAATGATTCAGTCTTTCAGAACATCTCAGCCCTGGAAGATGGACCTCCTACTGGAGGTCCAATGACTGTGAGTAGTGAAAGCCAGAATCGTCTGGAAGCTGCCATCTTTCAAACTATCACTGTAGGGATAAAAGGGTCATGCATAAAGCTGAAAAGATGGCACAGAAGGCTGCAGAGGTAAAAAAATATAACACTGCCATCCTAGGAATTAGATCTATCAATGGAAAACCAGACAAAAACTATGTGTATTTCCAAGAAGTTCAGAAGATCCTTTCGTGATGCACTTGTCAAGAGAGGAGCCAACATTGCATCAGACCATCTTCTCCTGATTGCCCACTTGTGGCTGAAGTTTAAAAGGTTTTTCAACCTGTGAGACAAGGCAACATCAAAGGTTTAGCACCACACTTCCAAAACATCCTGTGCTCACTGCGGACACAGCTAGATGACCTTGACTTGCTGATGACCTGGTCATCCTCTCCCACATCCAGCAACAGATGCAAGAAAAGACCAACATCATTGCAGTCAATTCTACTCATTTGGGCATCAACGTTCACAGAGGGAGGATGAAGATGCGCAAGGTCAACACCCATCCCCCATGTTCTAGAAGTCGAAGGCAATGCATTAGAGAAGGTGGATACCTTCATCTACTTTAGGAGCACTGACAGAAAGGTCAGGAAAGATGCCAATGTTCGAGTCAGGCTTGGAAAGACACATACAGCTGTTCTCCAGATTAAGAATATACAGGCATCCAGAAACATCTCCATCAACACCAAAGTTAGCTTATTCAACATCAACGTGAAATCAGTTTTGTTCTATGGAGCCGACACACGGAGGACCATTGTCACCAACAAGACGATCTAGACTTTAAAAGATCTTGCAAATTCACTGGGCTGATACCATCAGCATCCAAGGACTGTGGCAGTGAACAAGACAGCAGACTGTAGGAGATGAGATCCTTCAAAGATGTTGAAGATGGATTGTCCATATCTCCCCAAACCAGCCCACACCTAGGGACAGCTAGAGAGACCAGCTCAGGACTGAGATGCCTACAGGACTCTTAGGCAGTCGATCGATGTCCCAGAAGCTACACAATACGATGATGATGTCAATATCTGAATTACATATCAAAACTTATGCCATAAGACAAAAAATGTATTTCAATACAACCTTTTCTAACTCACATTGTTAGTCCCTGCAACAGATGACCGTAACTACTATCAAAGTTTGAGCAACGGTCAGTGTTGATGTTTAAAAGTCATCATCCTGAAAAAAAATCAGACACTACAACAATTGGTATGGGTCTTCATGTAATGCAGGCCATGCAAACTGACACAACATACAGCTATATATTAATGTAGGCACGCAGTTCCCTACAAATATTTTTTGGAAACCTTTTTTTTCAGAATGTTTATGTACAAAAACTTATCAAAGTTTCACATAAGAGAATGATGACACACCAGCTTCGATCTCTACCTGCACACTTCCTCTACACACTATCCCACCCCTGGAAAAACTGCGAAGTCGGCAAATTACACACGATAAGATTTGTTGTTGTTTTGGGAGGGAAGGTGCTTCCACCTCGCGGTGATTTCGCACTAAAAGGGGGGGGGGGACCGGAGAAGTGGAATTGGGGAAGGGAGGGAAGCCGTGGCTTGGTGCTCTGAACTGGTGGTGACTACGTGGAGACACTCTTGATAGTTGATGGTTGCTTTAGCAGACGATTAAACGTATTCTCATTTCATAAATATTTACTAGCTTAGGGGTGTCCACAACAATACACTTTTACACTATGTTTTTGTTCAAAAACTACAACGCCAGACAAAAATACTGCTGTAAATCAAACTCACAATGCACTCATAAATCCCTACATGCCAGGCACAGTCACTGAAATTATTACAATTTTGTGAAAGATCATCAATTTAAGGGAGATCACTCTATCTAAAAAAGTTAAATATCGAGAAAATTTTCTAGTTGTGAGTAAGAATCCCAAAAGACTGCAGTAAGAAACGACAAAACTATAATAGAAGAGAGAAAGCATTTTTAATGGTATTAAAAATTTCATGAATCAGTATTTTTAAAACGTCCATTGACTGCGATCCTACCGTAATTGACAACATGGCAGCGCCCTTAAACGAAGAAATTCAACGCCTGTCGTACCATAATATCAGGCCTCTTTTCTTGCACGGTTATGTTCTTCCTTTTGTGTTCATATACGCATGCTGGTTCTATGTCTGGACATCGGTTTATGGCATTGACGAGTACTACGAAGCTGGGCTGATCGCGTTCGCAGTCATCGGCCTGTTCCAGATTTTGACAGCTTTGTTCTGCTTGTGGTCTATCGATGTTCGATGTGCACTCACATGCTCAGTGGTAAGTCGGTCAAGATGACGATTATTTGCTGTTGCAACATTATATGTATGTCATAAGCTAACAACACTCAGAAAATCTGATAGAATGTGGCCGTCGTGACGGTGTTAGCTGTGTATCACAAAACCCGTAATACTAAGAGTAAGACTTAACAGTACCACTGCCAGTGCAAACGTACCGCATCTCATTCAACCCATGATTCATTATTCTTCCTACGATATCCAGCTAATGAATGGTATCGAGATACCAATAAAAAAGTAACATTTCAGTTGTGAACCATTGCGATTTTCAGACGGACCATCCTTTTCTTGCTGAATGGGTGAAGGTGGTTCCAACCCCCAACAATGGTTCCACAGAACTGGTTAAACTGTACCACGGAAAGGTAAGTTTTTAAAAAAAAGCCGATAGCTTTCGCTTGTTATTGACATTGCACATTTTGCTTTTATGTTCTGTGGTTAGCTGTATTGCAGCTGATTTCTCTATGTTCAGTGCTTTTGATAATGCACAATCGGAGGTAATTTATCCACAAAAATTCTACAATGGCTCTGAGATTAGCAGATTGACCCCAGCTTTTTTTTAAATTATTTTTTACAAAATGAGCCTCAGATTTCAGACTAGAGGGCCACTGATGTTTAATTTAACTGTTATATATAGCTAGACAGAGCAGGAATTGAAGAAATGGGGGAAAGTGGATGTGCCTGTGGCTAGAAAAGAGACATCCATGGCTGTGATTAAGTAACTTTGAGTGTGCCTTCTCATTTGCTGACCGTGTGAAAAGCCAACCCTTGCCCCGCTTCCGAAAGTCCACCCAGCTGTGATGTACCCAACTCTTAGTCTTACCAAGGTGAATTAGAAAGGGCAGTAAAGGAGAGCCGAGAACCACCCCCACAAAAGTGAGTCTGCAAACAAATGAGATCTCTTGCAGTTTGTCGAAGATGACTGCAGAGTGACTGAAGCATTGTCAAAGTCAAACTCAAGATTATCAAGGCAGGTCATAATTTAAAGTGTAATGGCTACACAGGCATGTCACAAAAACAGTGATGCTTGTGGGATTTAATTTTGCATTTGCCATATTACTTTCTTTGTGGATAAGATATACGTTTTCTTGGTTCGACAGCAGGAATGGGAATGATTTCATGGGGGACTCAAGCTATTCCCTTTGTCCTCCTCTTCACCCCTTCCCATCACCCTTGTTGGTTGTTCCCCTTTTTCCAAGCAGTGTGAGATTGCTTTCTATATTAATATCGACAACTCAGTCGCATCGTAGAGCTACAGTGCATGGCAGTTGCTTGAATCACTATTACTATTAGTGATAGAAACATAATTCCTACACAGTTTTAAAGAACGATTTAAGAAAAAAAATGTCTTTCCTAACTGAGATCCATCTGTTGCTGATTTTGTGTGGAAGACTGTGTTGATTTGTGTAACGATCTGAATGTAAACAGCATCTTGAAAATCTTCCGGTAACACCAATCACTCGGGTATTACAGCCATTTGCAGCACTTGTAATCCAAAACACCTGGTGGAAATTATTCATAGATGCCAGGAGTTTTTCCAGTATGAAAGCCACTCACAGAAATAGATGTAATCCTGAGTAAACGGTGGGAACCACCTGCTTGTCGTTGGAGAAGCGCTGGGTTTGACCACGATGGCCAGCTATTTACCTAACTAGGTAGCGTGGTTCCAGCCTCACAGATTTGCAAAAGTGGTCTACTTTGCAGTCCAAAGGAGGAAACTATAGAAAAATGATTATACTATTAGACAACACCATTTACCTCCCTTGTTGATAAATCTCAGTTTAAAAATTTTTTAAAGTCGGCTAAACTCCTTTTTCACTATGCCGTGGACAGGAGCAAATTTCAAATGAATTTGAGGTTTCGTTTCCAATGGATGCGCAAAATATGCTGTGAAATCCCCCCTCCTTTTTTTTCTTGCAGCCAGGAGATGAATATGAGCTGTGGTTTATTTTCCAAAAGACAAAGTATGTTTATGATGGAGCAGAGAAAAAACACTTCCAGCCACTTACCTTCCCTATTAACCACACGGTACACTACTACATGGACTGGAAAGGCTACCAAGAAGAAAGTGAAGTCACAGCTGCTGAAAAGAAATTTGGCCTCAACAAGTGAGCTGTGTTCACTAGGCTGCTTTGTTGTTAGGATTCTTTATTTCATCAAATTATTGCAATGGTCATAATTAATTAACTGAACACAAATTTTTTGCATTCCAAAGATTTATTTTAGTTTTCATTTTTTTAAACAAATAACATGACTTATCTTTTCAGAAACTCTGACTGCATTTTTCATGATAAAAAAATGTGTGGGCATGTGTGTATGTGAGAGAGAGAGAGAGAAAGATGAATTCTTTCAACCATTTTCAAGATGTTTTCTGTTATCTCAAGCGACACTTTGTATACTTTGGGAGCAGGGAGGGATTCGAAACTCCCAAGAAACATGTACTATATACTATATGCCATTGACTTCAGTATTTATTTATTTTCAGAATGGTTATGGACATCCCCCATTTTGCAGAATTATTTAAAGAGAGAGCAACTGCACCATTCTTTGTTTTCCAGGTACTGTTGCTTGTTCCTGTTTCTGTTCAAGGTTTTGTGTTGTCCGTGTGTCTATGCTGAGGCAAGAGCACAATAGGACGGGTGCAAGAGAGAATGTGTTTGCTTGCACACACTCTCGGGGACAGCTGCATGCATTTTTCCCATGCGACAGCCATGCATCAAGCAGTTGCCTGGTGGAGGGAGGAGTCAGTTGGGTTTTTTTTTTAAACAAAGAGTGCATAATTAACAATATGCAGTTCATCAAGCTGAAACTTCTACGTAAACTACAACCTAATGTAAATATATTTATGTCAGTCTCCAGATTTGTTTTATGTTAAGGAATTATGCACGAACATGCCTGATACGAGCTTTGCAATTTTTTCGATACGCAGAGCTGCCAACTGCTACCCTTTGAGCATACTTTGCTATGGTGCTATGTTCCATTACAAAAACTCTACGGTCAATCAGAATTTTCCAGGCATACCTATGTCCCCTCTTCCCACTATGTCATTATGAAATAGCTGATTTTAACATTTTTAAAACCATTTTGGGCAACCAGTGGTGATTTGTTGAATGCTGCTAAACAGGAATCTTGCAATATATGTGGAAACGAGATTCTTGAGTTTGTTATGTTTTGTATAAGAGAATATCGCCTCCATCCTCAGTTTGCTACTCACCGTTTGTCTTAATGCTGCTGTTACCAGTGTTGAGAGGTTGGCAGCTCTTGATGTGATTATAGGGCTATGGTGGCATTTTGTTTATTCATTTTGTGTCTTTATGTTTTGTGTGTATATACATTTTGGTATTCTAATTAAGTGCTTGGTTTTATTTTTACAATCTTTTTTTCATATTTGTGATGCAGGTGTTTTGTGTTGGACTTTGGTGCCTAGATGAATACTGGTACTACAGCATCTTCACGCTGTTCATGCTGATTGCTTTTGAGGCAACACTTGTTCAGCAACAGCTTCGAAATATGGCCGAGATCCGGAAAATGGGAAACAAGCCATACCTTATTCAGGTAAGTTCTATTGTAGTGGTTGTTTATCTGGATGAGACATAGCACAGGCTGACGTATCACCTTCCATCCTAGAAATTTACCTCCCAGCCACTGTCCACATGAATGATGTTTATTTCATGCTACCTGGTTCCTAACGTCTATATGATGGAAATGTTATAGCTTACAGTATAAACATTTTTCCATTATCTTTCATTTGTAAGGGCTTGTAACAAACGTAAATGGGAAAAGTAAATTTTCCTTCACAGGTGTATCGCAACAGGAAGTGGATAAAAGTGATGTCAGATACCTTGATACCTGGTGACATTGTATCCATAGGTAAGCTACAGTAACACAGGTGATCTTTCTTTCTAGTTTTTATTCCACATTAAGCAAACTACAGGAGTCAATCTTCATGATGTAACCCTGTATTCAGCCCACTTTCTCCCATATTTCGCTGAAGTCTTTACAGTAAAAGGCAACTCAATCTGTGAAAATCTTCACAATTTCACAAGGAACTAATTTCTTATCTTGAGGTAATCTGTGCGCTAAGGTACTGTAGATACATTTGTTAGTCTTTAAGGGACTAGTGATAATTGAAATTAAAAGGCAGAGTTTTTTCATAGATGTCTTCCATCACCATTGATGGACTTTTGTTGGCTGGTTTGCTACCTGGTAATTTTAGAGCTTTCAACTTGCAGTGAATTCACACTATAGGGGGATAGAGTCTTATTACTAAGCAATGCACTGAACCAACAGCCAAAATGATAGCTGCAGTAAGATGGTCAGTTCGATGGACAGCCATTTATGGAGACTGCAAAACATTTAATTCCCGGTACAATCTTTGGACTCTTCTAGATTTGAACCAGCAGCTGCAACCATGCAAGTTCTAAGCTGTACCGCAGGACTATTCAGGACCCTTCCCCCACAAATAATAACCGACTTTATGTGCTCAGCTGATTTATATCTTGCTGAGGTTGCAGTAGTTTTTTTTTAAAGGATTTTCACCCAGTTTTTCTAAAGGAAAATTTATTTGGGTGTGTGTATGTGTGTGTGTGTGTGGATGAAATGCACTGCAGTACGTTCTCAGGACGACAAGATAGTGCCTTGCGATATGTTGCTGTTACGTGGTCCCTGCATTGTGGATGAGTCTATGTTGACTGGCGAGTCCGTGCCTGTCATGAAGGTTAGACATCACAGACACTGTTGTTGGGTTCCATGAGGGGATGTTTGACCTCTTGCTGTGTGGTCGCATTTGATATTGACAGGGGCTTTCCTTGTCGCCTACACACACACATGCACACATGCATGCACGTACATGCACATAGTCATAACAGAGATGTAAGACTGCTTCCCTGATTTCTCCATCATCCTAATACTGTTTCTGGTTAACTTGATGGTTTAGTCGGGGTGGGGGAGGGACTGACCTTTCAAGTAATGATATCCTGCTTCTGAAGCATGATTGACTTTGCATGTTGATGAAAGGAGCCTGTCGAGAATTTAGATGGCAGTCACGTGCTGGATCTGGAGGTTGATGGCAAGCTTCACGTGCTGTTTGGGGGAACGAAGGTCGTGCAACACACTCCCCCAAGCAAGACGGGCCCTGGACTGAAGGGTAGGTTAACTATTTATTTGTCTCGCTGCATAATCATCTGTTTTGCATCGGTGTGCCTACCCGCCTACGGATAAGACATTTTGCAGCTGTTATAGACACCCTGAAATTGGCACTTGTGCACAGATTATTTTAACTGAAAGACTTTGCATATTTTAATTTTAATCAATATTGCTGCCAAAGCTCATTAGCTGTGGGTGTGCTAATGATGCTTGATTTCATGCGAGTCTAGCTTGTTCAGCTTAAGGTGGCTACATTATGCCCACATGAAACATTTCTTTACACTTTTAGCCCATGCAAGACACTATATCTTTTTTTCTGTGACTTGTTAGATGCAGTGAAATAGAAAATAAATGCAATCACTCATCTTGTTGACGATGTGCAGCGAGTGACAATGGCTGCATTGCATACGTGCTAAGGCACAGCTTCAACACGTCGCAGGGGAAGCTACTGCGCACCATTCTGTTTGGTGTGAAACGAGTGACAGCCAACAACCTGGAGACCTTTTTCTTCATCATGTTCCTGCTGGTGTTCGCTATCATTGCGGCAGCTTACGTTTGGATCAAGGGTATGGGGCAGAAGCAGCTTCGTTTTCAGTAACAAGTTCTTCTCAGTTTTCATGAAGTGTTGCTGCGTTATTTGTGCATGCTCTGACTATAATAATGGGGAAGTGGATGGCTGGTTGGTTAAAGCACAGGCCTCGGAACCCTAATGCGCAGCCACACATTGGGTCAGAACCCATGCACGGCAGCCCACTTCCTACCCCCAGCTGTGGGCTTTGCCCTCACAGTGTTAGCCCACAGAAAAATGGGAGTCGTATACACGCTACAGCCTAAGGGAACATCCTTATCTATGATTTAATTATATACGCTGTTACAAGGGAATGATATACTCTTTACATTTTAGATATTGTGATTTTATTATAAGCATAAAATATTTCTTTGCCTGTTGGTTAATTGCTTTCTTTTTTTCTTTTTCTTTTTACTGATCAGGTACAGAGAATCCGAGTCGCAATCGCTACAAGTTGTTTTTGGAATGCACCCTGATCCTGACATCAGTGGTCCCCCCTGAGTTGCCCATTGAGCTGTCATTGGCTGTGAACACATCTCTTCTCGCTTTAACCAAACTATGTAAGCAGTTTGTTGATCCATTCACAGGCTGGCTCAGAATTTTCCTTTTTAAATTTTGATCTTCCACAGTATTTGTTGGACTTTTTCAAACTGACTGAAATATTTGATAGGATAGTTACAAAACTTGTGGAGCAGTTCATGTAGCTTAGTGGAATACTTCACCGGAACTGTTGAAAAAAATGTGTGATGCTCCTGTCATTTTCAGCCTCTTCACTCTGTCTTTAGGGGCTCAGCTTGAACTTATTATCGTCTTGTGTTTTTGTTGAAGATGTCTACTGCACAGAGCCGTTCCGAATCCCATTTGCTGGCAAGATAGACATTTGCTGCTTTGATAAAACAGGCACCCTCACCAGTGATGACTTGGTTGTAGAAGGCGTTGCTGGCATTGGGTAAAATCATTTTGCGGTTAAAGACACTCAGATATTGGATACAATTATCTTGTATTTAGGGACACCCAGATATTGGATACAATTATCTTGTATTTAGGGATGCTCAGATATTAGGTAAAATTATCTTATATTTAAAGACCCTCAGTAGGCAGAATGATTCTGTATTTAAAGATATTCACATAGTGGGTAAAATTATTTTGTATATATATATATATGGCTACCCATTTAGATATTGAGTAAAATTACACTCAGATGTTTGGGAACATTATTTTGTATTTAAAGACATTTAGAATAAAGATTACTTATTTGCACCACTTATGATCAGTCATATGCTTTAAAAAAATTTTTAATGCCCAGACATTTTTGTATGTTTTGAAGTGTATGCATGAACCCTGGAAATGTATGGTAAAGTGCTGTATATTGTGACCTTCAATCGTGCAAGCCCATGGGCATCCATGGATATATGCAGAATTGCATGCTGGCTAGAGCATCATCTTAGCTGAGAAAGAGTTTAACGCACACCCTGTGACAGATTTGCTTCTCCTCTAGGGAGGGCACAGAAATCAGGACGACCACGGAAGCACCGCTGGCGACCATCCAGGTTCTGGCGACGTGTCACTCGCTGGTGCAGCTGGAAGATGAGATGGTGGGAGATCCTCTTGAGAAGGCCACGCTGAAGGCTGTTGAATGGACTCTTACGAAAGGTACGTCTCGCCATTCTGTCTCGGCTCTTTGTGCGTTAGTTAGTCCTAGAGCAGATGGTTTTTAGATATCTTTGTAACAAGCTATCATAACCAAAACATCATACCCATAAACTGTATGTTAGTACCCATGGTTTGATTTAACTTCTGATCCTAGTCCTTTTCGTTAGGTCTTGGTGGCAAATCAGGTTTAAGAGCAGATGTCTTTTAAAGAACAATCTTACATGAAGTATTCTTCGCCTTGAATTAAAGTGTTGTGACTTCCAGTCAGTTTATCAAGCTTTAACCTTGTCAATGAAGAAAAATGATGATTTTTCCTTATTGCAGAATGTGAAAAGTGTGTCGCAGTTTGAGGATGCTCAAATGGTTTGGTTAACTATCCCCACCACACACACACACACATGCACACACACACTTTTCTGCCTCAGTCAGTTAACTTGCCATTTATATGATTAAAACTGTTTTAGGTGAGGCAGTAGTTCCCTTGAAAGGCAGGAGCAGTGGTCTGAAGATCTACCATCGTTTCCATTTCTCCAGCGCTCTTAAGCGCATGTCTGTCATTGTTGGTCACACACCACCTGGAAGTACGGACACAGAATACATGGTGACCGTCAAAGGTGCACCAGAAACCCTGAAGGACATGGTGAGTTCGGCATGTAGCGATGCTTATGGTTGATCCATAAGTTTTGCTGTCATTGTTTCTTATAATATATGATCAATAAGGATGTTTGAGGACTTTACCAAAAAGAAAGATTAAATGAAAGCTCTCGTCTTCTCCTAGTTGTTCATCTTGGCTAACAGTTTTAATCTTTGAACTTCCGTGCTGTGCTGTTGTGTAATTCATTTGTCCATGAAATTATGTGCAGTTCAAAACCATACCTGACAACTATGAAGAAGTTTATTTAGCCATGGCACGGCGTGGAGCTCGCATCCTGGCCCTCGGATTCAGACATATGGGAAGTCTTTCACATCAGCAGGTAGGGGGATTTCCAGGGTTTTCATTTGAGTTTGTGAACCTCCTTCTGAAGGCTGGAAGATTGATTACATGTCAGCAGTTATTGTGAAGGTATAAAACCTTTCAAGGCTGGGTTGCATGCAGGTTTGTATCTCTTTTTCATATGTATAGGTGTTATGTAAAGATGTTACATAAAGCTGCATGTAAAATGCATGAGGAACCCTAGGTTTGAAAGGAAGAATGAAAACCACGGTGTTCAGTTTTCTGCAGTGAAATCCTACGAGTTATTACAGACTAACTGGAGTTATTTTTTTCCCCCACCACTCTTGTACTTAATGAACTGATTTTTTGAAAAATAAAAATCCTGAACACTAAATCATAGAGAAGCTGACTACGGAAAGTTGTCGCACCTGAATATATGAGTCAGTGTTCAGGTCGTGCTTTCTGGTGCTGCAGGTGAGAGAGCTGGTACGGGAGGAGGTGGAGCGTAACCTCCAGTTTGCTGGCTTTGTCATCATCTCGTGTCCACTCAAAGCTGACTCCAAGGCTGCTGTCAAGGAAGTGCAACACTCATCCCATTATGTGAGTCGGTACCCAGCTGTAGGCAAAATTTCTAATCTGGCACTGGTCTCCGTGTTGGCATGTTCTTTTTTCATTGCGGTAGAGATACTATTGCATGTTGACATCCTTGATGTGGTGTCCTATGGCTGGAGGATTTAGTAAAAGTCAAGGTTTTCATCTTCTTAGCAAAACGTTTTTCACAGCTGCATGTGTGGAATTTAATGATAAAAATTAAACAAAAATCGTTTGCTGACAAAAACAAGGAGAAGGTTCAAGACTTTTAACTGTCCTTTCCTGTTGAATCCCTTTTGTCTCTTTTCTGCCCCACAAGCTGCCCAGAGCAAGTCAGGCAAGTCTTTTATTTAGAGATTTTTTTCTTAAAATGTCAGATGTTGATATTTGTGCAGGTGGTAATGATCACAGGAGACAACCCTCTCACAGCGTGTCACGTGGCACGGGAACTACGCATGAGCAGAAGAGATGTCACGCTGATTCTCACAGCACCAAATAAACTGGGTGAGTCTTCTAGTAGATTTAGTAAAAGATAATTTAATATTGTTATGCGTAAAGTTGTTCTGTTTATTATCATTTTGTGATTATCAAGCAGCAGGTGCCAACTTTTGCAACAGCTTAACAGGTGCATTGTAGTTTTATTGCCTTCGTTACATTCAACCCCATTGTCTTTTGTGTAATAGTCTCATGATATTCGCTATGTGACAACCTCTGTTGATGCTACAGACGACAGATGGCACTGGCAGTCTATTGATGATGCGGTGTTGCTTCCCCTTGAACCCAGGAACATGCGCAAAGAGTTTTTCCCAGTCTACGACCTTTGTCTTACAGGGGAGGTGAGGCTGTTAATACTTTGAAGGAACTATTCGCTTTTGGTGATTGCAGTCTCGACCAATTGTGCAAAGTCTTTTTGCTGCTAAATCTCCCTTGCTCCCTCACCT